>CAUYSK010112659.1:0-31853 GCA_963575035.1 Avahi laniger
TGGTGAGACTATAAGAACCTAGTACATTCCAAAGACTTCATTTAGAAGTTCACCATCTTTGCCAACTTAGAAATGAGGTCTACAAGGGCAACATACATAACCTAAACATCTGTACCCCCATAATATGCTGAAATTAAAAAAAAAATTTAAAAAAATAAATAAAAGGGAGAGGGTTATAGGAAAAAAAAAAAAGAAATGAGGTCTACCCATCACTGAGCATTTGGGTCTTAGAGGTGATCTTGTCAACATCCCACCCAGCTTGGCCAGTAGGCAGATATTGAAATTGTGCTCAACACCTGCCCTTCAAACCAAGGAGATTTCACATTCTTAATTATTTGCCCCAAGAGTATCCCACAACCTTTAGAGTCAAAATGGTTCTTCCTCCTAGTATACATCCCTTGCTTTAGTTCTCTTTTTTTCTTAACAGTTTCTCTCCAGTTGATAGGCTTTGGTTTATCGGAGTATCAGTAATTCATTCATTCTTTTGTCTTCCTTTTCTCTAGTATACCTGATATAGATTCTGTTAATCATAATAATGTGATTATCATATGTACTATGTACATAAGAAAAACATGCACAGGACCTTTAAAATCATTCTTGTGTATCCCCTTTCCTTAAGAGACCAATCTCTAAGGAATAGAGTCCAGATAGATGGTAATCTCTGCTTTCTAAAAGGCCTTCAACCAAAACAATCCCACCATTTTCTGGGAGTAATATGACAGAGATTAACAGCCCTCAGTCCAAAAAAATCCTCTGTATTTCCTTGCTCTAGTTAAAGCTCCTCTCCTCTTATACTCTGGAAACAGGGAATAACTGAGCATTGTTCTTGGGAAAAATAATCCCTCATCTACTATCTGTATTCTTTTTTTTTAAGTGGCTAGATTACCCTCAGAGTATTGCTTTCTGTAACATAGAGTTGCAAAGTAAATCCACCTAAAAGAGGAGGGATGAATAGAATCTGTGAGCATAGTGATTATTTTAATATTAGAAATGATTTCGGTTTATTCATGGTCCATAGTCATTTTTTCCCTCATGTTCCTGGCCTAGCTTTCCCATCATCCAAACCATCATCCCAACACCTACCTACTCTGCCCAATGTATTGGTTATCAGGCTAATTGTTGCTTTTTCTATAAATTCCATCTCTCACTCTCCTACTGATTCCACCAAAGTGAGTTGCTTTGTTTTCCTGGAGAGCTGAGACTGGGACTTATCTCCAGGTCCTTAAACCCATGTCAGGGAAAGAGCAAGTACTCCATATATACTCACCAATTGAAAAAAAATGAATGAACAGTTTAACGAATCAGAAACATCTGAATACAGCATTTAGAATAGTCAAAAATTTCTTTAAAACACCACTGGATTGTGTTCAACCCAACCAGATAATTATTCTAAAAGCTACCAATGTTGAGCTCTTCCCACTAGACTCAACATTGGTAGCTTTTAGAATAATTATCTAAAAAAACAATTGTTGCTTGACCTACAACATGTCCTTCAGCTTACAACCCTTGCATGAGGTAGGATGTTAAGAGAGAGTATGAGGAGAGGTTAAAAGGATGAATGTAACGAACTCATCCTTTAGTGCCGCCCAGGTCTTGCCCTCCTCCCTGCCTCCTTGCCTTTTAATAACTGAGGCCCTGCAGTCCATGCAGATTTTTGTGGTCCTCATGGGCAGCATCCAGTACACCAACAATGAGGAAGTCAGCCAACTGACCTAGCATACGTCCTCTGTCCTCCTTCTCTTTGTACTGGGCCACGGTGTATGTATTCCAGTTCCCATGTGCCACCTGCTGGTATCCCTAGTCACTGCTTCAAAAGTGCCTCAAGTGCCAAGTAGAGGCTAAAGAGAGGGAAGGAGGAGGCCTTTCAGGGCATGTGCTTGAAGTGACCCAGGCGTCTGGACTGCCCTGTGAATTAGTTCATTCTTACTGCATGTCAGTAGTGGAGATTAAAGGTCTCTCTCCAGGGTCATAATCTGTGTTTAGGAGTTCTTAGTTCTTCTCAAAGCCTTCTTTAGCCAAGCAATCCCCCAAACAGGTTGCTTAAAAGAGAGAAAGCAAGAAAAATCTCTGTACTCATACAGTATTAATAATAAATACATGTATGGGATGAATGGGTCACATAAAGTGAGAAAGGATTATTTGGGCATTTGGTAAACCTATGCTAATCTCTCTGGAATAAAATAAAGAGAGGAGGGAGGGAAGAAAAAAAGAAGGAAAGAGAGAAAAACATACTTTCACAAAAAATATTGCTTAATATACCAAAGTTATAATGTTCAGGATTTTTTTTAAGTTTAACTACCCATTCTGAAAATTTATATGAAATTAATAAACCATAAAAATCATTGATTATAAGCTTATTAAAAATTAGATGCAATCACCAAGATATAAGGTAGATACCTATAGAGACAGCAGTACAGTACAGACCCTGCGGCAACAACTCTTGGCTCGTAGCTATGCTCCAGTGAGCATGTCCCCAGGTTTCCCGAGTGTGGATTCTGACCTCAGCTGGTGGGGTTTCTGTGCTCACATTCACATGAATGACTCTGTACAGAACCTTCTCATGTCTCCTTCCCTATATTCTTCAACTAGATCACTCTCAAGAACATTTCTAAATTTCCAGAGACATGTGCCTTCGCCTTCTGTTTTAAGAAGTATTTATTTCTTGCACACTGTGATATCTGCCAAATATTACTTTTATGTAAAATAATTTCCCTCCTGAATATCTTCTCATGCTCTCTCTTCCTGAGCCTCGGGCTCAAAGGTTTGTACGGGGAAGCCATATCAAAGAGCGATTAGAGAGTTCTTTCCCTTTCTTCCTCAAAGGCCATAGAGGCCCCTGAGAAGGTTTCTCCCCACCCTCCTCTTGCCTGAGCCCCTGCCAAATTCCACCTGCTTAAACACAGGTCTGAGCAAAGTCTAAAACTACAGGCCCTCAGGCAGAAATCTTGTAAGTACTGTACTTAAAAATCCAAATAGAAAATGAAGATTTCAGGTTTTTTCTTGGCACTATGCTTGGCCCTCTGGGTTATCCTGAGGGCAAGTCAATTTCTTCTGTATCTCTGGGTTCTCCTTTTCTAAAATGGAGACAGAAATATTGGAATTGAAATGTTGATGGTATTAAATAATGATGGTTAATATTTATAGAATGATGACTATGTGCTAGACACTGTGCTGAACACTAACAATGGGTTATCTCATTTAGTTCAAAAACCCTATGAGATACTATTAACCCCCATGTTATAGATGACGATAAATGAACAATTGACTAAAGTACCTTGTTTATTTTTTTTTACGTCCATTCCTTCAACATAAGTAAACATCTACTATGTGCTGGTCAATAAGCTGGATGCTGGGAGCTCAGGATTAAATATTAAACACAAACATAATTCCTATTTTCAAGGTTTGCACAAGCTGTAGGGAGACCATAGATGTAAACTAACAGGCTCAGTGAGCTTTGCAGAGGTTTGAAAAAAGTGTACCTCAAATAAAGTGGGGGCTCCTGAAAGGGAGTGTAAAATCTCTGTGCCAGGGAAGGTCTCAAGATGAGCAGTGTCTTAGAGGAGTCTTTAGCAGAGGGAAAAATGAACCACAGAGTCCTGGTGATCAGAGGGGCTGTCAAGAACATCTACCCCAAGTTTTCCATTTTCAGATGAGGACTCTGAGGCCCTGGGTTGGGAGAACTGATCTGCCAGAGTGCACATATCCCTATCAATGACAGGATGGGGCCAGTTTGAGGGTCCCCACCACATGGCCTCAAACTCCCCATCCCCCAAAGCTCAGAAAGAGCAGTGAGGAAAAGGAACCCACTGGGTGTATGTTTGTGAAACTGAAATGAATGATAACCAGCCCTTTATCATTTCTACATAAACTCAGATCTCAAAAGGCATTTAAATGCTTAATGAAATGATTTCCTCTACCTAGTTTTTTATTCCTGCTTACTAATTGAATTCCCTTCTAATGACCAGTCTTTTCTAACTTTGAGCTCACTTTTTTCTGGGGGGCAGAGGGCAGTCACCTAAGTGCCTAAGGATATTGTGTCCTCCTTGGCAAGGACAAGAAACAGGTTTGAAGACAGTCACCTGTGATCTAGTCTGGAAAGCCTACTGGTTAGGCCAAGGCAGAAGGGGACTGGTGACAACCATGCAGCCATGCATTACCTGGGGGGCCAAACTCTCTTCTGGGTGCCTTATATTTGTGACTTCATCTCAGGTGGACAATTACTAGGCAAGTTGGCTCTTGTGATTCTTCATGTGAGGCTGGGAGGTATGGAGTAACTTGCACAAAGGACCCAGTGGTGACTGGCAGAACCAATACTGGGAATCAAGTCTCCTTGACCTCAGAGCCTGGGATTATTTCCTACCTGAAATGCCTGTCTATACCCAGGCCATGCAGTTTCCAACTGATTCCTCCAAACGATGCCAGATTTATAAGCAGAGATGGACTGACTAAAACATATTCCCACTACAGGAAAAATAACTCCAAGTGCATGTGTTAATGACAGTCACCTCTGTATCTGAGGATGACATAATAGCCACAACGGATAATATTTACCAGGTACCTACTGTGTTCAAGGCGCTGAGCTGACAACTCTATATACAAAATCTCATTTAAACATCTTATTATCCCCATTTTATACAAGTTTAAGTAACTTGCCCAAAGTCACAGGCAGAACCATGACTGGAACACAAATCATTCAACTCCAGAATCCATGTTTAATGACTATAATTCTAACGACTGTTCTTCACCACCCCTTTATGAAGAAAAAAAATCAGTAGGCCCTGTTTATGTGAAAAATGCCACCCTGAGACAGCCAACCTCAGTGCTTGTGAAGTTTTCTGATTCCAACTTCCAGTTCCTGTTTCCACCTGCAAGAGTGGGAATAGCCTGGCACGCTGATATTAATAAAACAAGTCTCCCATTCCCTAAGCAATCTTGAGGGCTGTGATGACCTCTAGAAAAATGAGGGTAGGCTGAGCATTTGAATTCGAACATATGAAATTGGTTGGTTTATAATCATATGAAAGAAAGCCTGGGCTTCAGGAAGGCCCACTTTTCCCCACAGACCCTCCCCTGACCGTGCGGCATCATCTGCTCTTAATGGAAAGGGTACACGTGCTGAAGTTCAAGCCCCGGCTCCACTGCTGGCCAGCTGAGTGACCCAGGCCAGGTAACTTCACTTCCCTGAGCCTCAGTCTCCTCACGTGTAAAGCATGCACACAACAGTACCTTCCAGAGGCCTGGGAGGATGGATGAAGATCTTCCATGTGACGTGCTTGGCACCGTACCTGGCACTTCGTAAAGGATCAAATACATGTTCGTTAAAAAATAAAAATGAGAGCATGATTTCAGGGCCGTCGGGGATTCCCTAATCGCCACACCACAAGTGTCTCCCCCAGTGTGGCCTCCAGATCCCACGCTGGCGCTGCATCGCTGTGTCTCTGCCAGGGCGGGCAGCTTTTCCCAGCCACCTTAGGAGAGAACATTCGGCGTCAGGAATATAAACTGCAGAAGCCAGTGAGAGCTGACTTTCTCCAGCACTGGCTTTGCCAGGCCCCCGCTCCTCTGGAACTCAAGCTTCTAAGTGAGAAAACTATTTCTTACCCCTCAGTCAGGTGGTCTGTGGGGGGAGGGAGAGGTCAGAAGCGGAAAAGGGAAAAGGCGATGGCTGTGGTCTCAGGGTTGACACCTTCAGATCCCGCAGGGGTTCAACTGCCTTCAGATTTATGGGCCCATAACAGCGAAAAACTGCCTCCGGGCTGAGCCGGGCGCTGCCACGGGGCCCAGGGGGCTCCTGGCTGATGGTGTTTGTGAAACTCTTTATCTTTCTAATGTCATGTTCCCTAAATCTGTGGTATTAAAATGTTGAGAAAGGGCGGAGGAAGGTGATTCATGCCCTGGTTACACTGACAATGAAATTCATTGAAATCAAATTTCTCCTAAGCACACTAACAACATCCCGGCTGGTGCCTGCCTCTGCTGTAGTCTGGGTTTGTTTGATTTCTACAACAATTTTTCTTTTTAATGTCATTATTTTTATTATTTCGCCTAATGTTTTTATAATGTGCTTACTGCAGAGGTTGTTCTGAGCCCACCAGCTCTCTGGGGATGGGGGAGGGCCACGCTTGGTAACCCCAAAAGCTGTTGTTTTGCACATCCTTCCAACCACCCAAGGAAGCAGTCTTCCCCCTTCTCCTTCCCTAGCCCTGTCCTACAAGGAACCACTCACTCACCATAAGATCACTAACTTGTTCACATTGAGCGAAACTCCAACATTAAGTAATGAACCCAATCAACCTCCCCTTCTCCCATCCACCTTCCATTCTCCCAGTTAAATGTCACCGGTTGCTTCAATCGTTCTTTCTGCCATCATGGATTCTTGCTTAATCTTCCACCAGCCTGCCCTGGAAAAATCATGCCCTCCCCTGTTTGCCTATATCCCTCTTAAATGTGACATGGATATGGGATGAATAAATGATAGCACATCCATATTATGGGCTATCGAGCATTTTAAAAATACTTTAGATCTATATATATTAACCTGGAGAGGCAATAACATATCCTTAAGTGAAGAAAGAAAGTTGGAGAGTAATGGGTTTTGTAGGATCCACTTTATGAAAAACAAAGAAATTCCAACAGAAATCATATATGCTTGTATATTTGTTTTGATATGTTTGTATCCGCGTGACTAACAGCATGGAAGGGTGCACGCCAAGCTGTTAACATGGGCTACTGACTTTGGGAGATGTTGGGAGGAAGAATATTGGTTTTTAAAATATAACTATCATGTTTCATTAGCTGCGGTTAATAGTTGTTTCTCTGGTAATTTTTGAAGAGGAAATTGATAAGAAAATTTTCAATCAATAAATTCATCAATCAATATGTTTTTAAATATGTTTTTATTTTTATCTTAGATGTGACAGACACTCAGAGTCCTTTTTGGTTAACTCATGCTGGGGCTGTCATCCACTGAAAGCCCTTAGTTGTTAGAATTCCCACAAAGATAGGTCACTTCTACCTCTCCTGCATATTTTTGAAGTAGATTTTTATTTACCCCGAGTACAGGGCCTTAAATTTCTTATTAAATTTTTTGTGCTGGTTTTGGTTTTCTGTTGTACTTGTCAAGATCTTTTTAAAATCTTCTCTCCTTGTCTAGCCTATTAGCCATCCTGCCCAGCTTTGTGCCAACTGCAAATTTGATCAGCAGGTCTTTGATGTCTTGATCCAAGTCCTCTATAAAAATGTTCAGCAGGACAGAGCCAAAGACACAGTCTTGTACTTGCCCATTTTAGACAAATAAATATAAATATTTTTTGTCTTTCAATGTATTCCTTTCACCGTGTGCAAGGGTCCTAATAAACGGAGGTTTGTACTGTGCAAATCAATAACCATCACCATTATCTGACTTAGTGATAATAGCAATAAACACTAATCACAATCCAACTTGAGCTGATCTAGAAGCACCGCAGCATTAGTCAGAACGATGGAACATATGGCTCTGTCCACATCTGCTCTGAGGCATCCAGATGGAAGTAGGAGGTGGGCTGGGGGTGGGAGTGAGCAGACAGCGGGGGTAGGGGTGAGGGAAGAGGGAGCAGGCAGGTGAAAGCAGCCAGGGGAGGGGCTCAGGGACTAGGCTCCCAAATCAATCTCCACGATTGTGTGGTTAATGTGCAAACAGCGCACAACAGCTGCTGGTGGCTCCCATCCGTGACAGTACAACTGTATGACAAATAGTTCCCGTCACACTTAGAGAGCTGTGTCTTCTGCTTTTGGGTTAATGGACCTTTGATTCGCCTGCTCAAATCACTTCTTCACAAGCCTTACAAGTCTTTGTCACAAATGGCTGGTAAGGCTGTTCTTCTCCGCGCGGCTGCCTCCTCCATGCTATCATGGAGCATGTGGCCTGTGCTGCCCTGGCCCTCCCCTAACTGCCTTCCACAGCCCCCGAGAAGCCACATTCCTAATCTGTACATATCCCTATATACAAGAACAAACACTCGACTCACAGATAAAAGATGCAAATGTAAGCACCGTCCTTGCTGAGGGTTTGTGGTATAGCTGGAAGCAACATTTAACCTCTCTATGCCTCAGTTTCACCAACTGAAAAAGGAATATCGTGACTACAGCATTTTTGTAAGACTAAATGAGATACCACATGGCAAAGGGGTAGATGCTAACTAAAGATTAGCTGAATCTGAGTTTGTACCTGCAGAAGACACAGGCATGACTTGCTTGAAACTTCTGGCTTTGACTATTTGTAAACATGGGTGGGGGTAGCAAGCATGTTTTGCAATCCTTAGTGTTTAGCCATTACTTTTCTTGGCCTTCTGAGAATATGTTGAGGACCTTTTACAGGATTCTCACATTTGCACGATTCCTTCATTCACTCAACATTTGCTGTCAAGTCTGTGCCAACCCTGGGCTGAGCATACAAAGATGGCTGAGGCAAGATCCTGGCACTCAAGTAGCTCACAGTCTGGTGCCCATCACCCACAGTAACAAACACCCCCATACCCAGTACACACACACACACACACACACCCAGCAGCAACACCGGCAGCAGCAAAATTTCACATACCAGACTCTTACTATATGCAATGTACTCTGATATTTTTTGTTCTATTTCATTTTTTAAATTGACTTCACCACCCACTCATGTGAAAGGAACACATTGAAAGGAAAAAAAATATATTTATATTTAAACCCATGGTTTAAAAGCTCCACTCCAACCAGGCACAATGGCTCACACCTGTATCTGCAGCACTTTGAGAAGCTGAGGTGGGAGGATCGCTTGAGGCCAGGAGTACCAAGACCAGCCTGAGCAACATAGTGAGATGCCATCTCTGCAAGTTTTTTTTTTTTTTTTAATTAGCTGGCATGGTGGTGCACACCTATAGTCCTAGCTACTTGGGAGGCTGAGGCGGCAGTTTCACTTGATCTTGAGTGAGCTATGATTATGCTGCCACTGTCCTCCAGCCTGAGCAACAGAGCAAGACCCTGTCTCCTCTAAAAAAATAAAATAAAATAAAATAAATTAAAAAATAAACAAAATCTCAGTTGGATAGATAGGTATGCTACATTCTATTATCAACATTTACTAGACTGCTATGGGAAAGCCAAATAAAAAGCTCCCAGGCCTGCCTGAGGGAGTCAGAAGACCTAACACAGCAGCTGGAAGAACCGGAATAGTCAGGTGTGCACAGGGCGTTTAGTGTTCCTAGAAGAGCGAACAACATGGGCAAATGCATGGAGGAATGAAAGTATGGTTGTTCAGAGAATTCTAAGAAGTTTCGAATGGTTAGAATACAGGAAGCTTTGGGAAAAATGGGAATTATACAAGGTTTTAGAGATAAATAGGGATTTTATTTTTAAAAAAAGGAAAGATTAAGGAACCAATGATTGAGCACTCGGGGGAAAAGATTTTTACTGTCAAGTAGGAAACTCAATCCAGCACAGAGTATAGGCTCTGGGAGATGAGGTTTCAAGGGAAGAAGAAACTGTCTAAGTTTTTTGAAGCCAACAGACCACAAAGGATTCATGCCCTATATTTAAAAAGTAAGCCCTCTTGAGTGTTGCTGATTGGTTGGCAGCATTTGGGTGTGTGGGTTTGGTAAGCACTGGGCTAGACTGGAGGGGGGAGGGGTCTTCTGCTTTGTACTGAAGCACCTACCTCAGGATTGTGGTGTCCAAGAGTCCTTTCAGCAGAATTCCTGTCTGTGCCACTGACAACAGGTTCAGCAGCCCAGTCGAGTCTGTCAGGGATCTAATCATTAAGAACTTTGTGGCCTGCTAAAGAGTTTGGGCCAAGGAGGCCAGTGGAAGATTTAAAGCAAGAGAATACCCAAAAGTTGGTAGAAGGATCAATATCACAGTAGAGTAGCAGACGGCCTGGAAGGAAGGATTAACTGGGAGAATGCAGACTGGCTAAGTTAGCTAAGGTTAATAGTTCATGAGACAGTGATGGTAGCTGGAATGAGAACAGGGTTGAGGAGGATAAATAGGAATATGAAAAGGATGGATTAGGAAATATAAAATTGGGAAGTCAACATGACCCAGGGACTGATTAGATGTAAGGGGTGAGAGAGAGGGAAAATTCCAAGGTGACGCTTCAGGTTACTAATGTGGGGAGCTAGGAGGATTGGGGAAACTCCCAAAGAGAAGATTTGGGGTGTTTTGTGAGAGAACGGAGGATAGAGTCAACACAATGACACTGCCAGGGTGCCCATATTGGTCTCCCATGTATTAACACAACCAGAGAATTATTCCACCCACAAGACCCACACACCCAGGAATTATAGAGCTCCCTTTCTCTCCTGGACACCTAAGGAAGCACGGTGAAGGTCAGGGCTGGGGAAGGCCAAGCATCTGCCTGCTGGTGTGCATGGCATAAAGGCTGTCTCTGTCGTCAGAGAGCAGCCCCTTCTCCTGTGTATCCCAGCAGCAGTGGGGACTCTTAGGGCTGCCAAGCAATTCCTCCCTCTAGTTGGACATAGAGCTGGATAGATAGGACAATAGCAGAGGAAAGCAGAAGGAAGCATTTGTCAGCTCTGCCTCCAGAAACACTCATTGTCAATCTCCAGAGTCACAGGAGAAACACAGGTGTGCAATGTCTAGAGACTGTTTCAGCTTCTCTCCAGATCCCAGGTTTGAGGGATGACATATGCAATAGGTCGAATCATGTCTCCAAAAAGATACAACCAAGTCCCAATCTCAGTACTTGTAAATAAGACATTATTTGGAAATAGAATCTTTACAAAATATAATTAAAGTTAAGAGAAATGAGATCATCATGGATTTAGGGGGAGCCCTAAACTCAAAGAATGGCATCCTCATAGGAGAAAGAAGAGGGAAATTTGAGACACAAAGATCCAGAAAGAAGATGGTTATGAGAAGACAGAGGCAGAGACTAGAGTTATGCAGGTGCCAGCCAAAAAACCCCAGTGGTGACCGGCCGCCCTCAGATGCTTGGAGAAAGTCATTGGCCAGATTCTTCCTCTGAGCCTCCAGAGAGAACTGACCCTGCCAATCCCTTGATTTTGAACTTCTTGTCCCCACAACTGTGAAAGAATAAATTTCTATTGTTTGAAGTTCCAAATTTGTGGTAATTTGTCATAGCATCCCTAGGAAACTGAAGCAATATCCCATTTAGCTGCTTTCAGGACACTTGGGTAAAAGGAAACCTAGTGACCATCACAGAAGTGATTATTCCTCTCTGGTGGCCTCTTCTCTCCAGCCCGTTTCCCCTGGATAGACACCTCCTCAACCAGCTCTCTGTTTTCTACCCTTTCTTTGCTCTTTTTACATAGTAGCAGCTTTTCTTCCCAGCTTAGATACTATTCTGAGCTCAGGGTAACAGCCAATTAAGCAGGTCTTTATTAAAGTCCTGCAGTATACTGGATGCTAAAGGTACTCTGCAGATCCCAAATGTGACAAGGAGCAGAAAAAGCACAATTTTCCTAGGCATATGGCAGGAAAACCCTTTCCTATCCTATGTCTTTGATTTGCACTATCCAGGGCAATGTTATATTCTGGGGCAATAATTCTTAGATTTTAGAAAACATCAAAAAATAGCTTCTTAAGAGAAGGTTGGAGACCTCACCCCTATTCTAAGAATAAGATCATGGGGGTGCCATGATCTTAAGAAGTCACAGCATTCTCATTTCCATCTGAAAACCTGACACTACACAAAGAGCAAGTATTTCCCCAGATTGCCCAAATTCATGAACTGACCCTGTAATGTAACACCGAAGTTGCAAATATTTGTGAGCCCTCGAATTAAAGTACATCTTCCTTCCTGGAAATTCAAAAAATGAATGAAAGGACTTAGCCAAGCCCCCATATGGCCTTAGCCTAGTCATTTGACCTCTGTTTGGCACAGTTTGCTTATTAACGCATTAAACGCGGATCATGAAAGGACATCTTATGAATTAATTAATTAACAATTGAAAGGACCTTTAAAAGTGCTATGCAAATGATAATCATTATTGTAAGGCCTGCGGGAATCTGAAACAAAGCAGGGAG
The DNA here is from genome assembly GCA_963575035.1 of Avahi laniger. Taxonomy (NCBI): domain Eukaryota; kingdom Metazoa; phylum Chordata; class Mammalia; order Primates; family Indriidae; genus Avahi; species Avahi laniger. Next base: position 12,022 of record CAUYSK010112659.1, read on the forward strand.
CCAAACTCCAGATTGAGGATTATAACCAAGAAACAAATGTAAGCACTTTGGAATGTGAAAGAATTATTAATGTTGGTTACTATGATATATTCATTTTCTTCTAATCCAGATAGACAAGTGAGAAACTGTTAAAATGTGGATTCAGTTTTAAAACCCATGTGAGCCCAGATGCTCTCTAAGTGGTTACACTTCAGCAAACGCCTGCACATTAAAACAAAATCAAAAGATCGAAGCAAACTGGAACTGGAGAAGAAGCAGGTGCATAAAACAAATGCCGTCAGCATATGTGTGAGCACAAACAATTCATGGTGCCCACATAAGTCATATGATTGGCATTTGCAGATGTCTACATATATATATAGTTCAAATATTGCAAAAATAAAACCTCTTGAACCCACCTAATTTTAATATTATACTCATTAGAGAGACAAAACTCTCCAAACCGCTAGCCTGTGGACGTTCTCTAGGCAAAGATGCTTATTTTTCTGTTTTCTATTCCTCAATGAATAGATCCCTGGCTTTACAGGGGCCTGGGGCAGCCACTGATCCTTATAATTATAAACACAATGTGCTAATTCATCTCTCTGAAATAATTCATTCAATTAAGCTATTGAGATGTGGCTGTAATGTCTTCTAAAAGAATAAAAAGCTATCTTCATATCACAACAAAAATGAAGAAACAGGTTTTTTTCCAATTTAAACAACTTCTGGCTTCAGTAATTATAGAAGAATGGTTTTGCAGATTGAAAAAGCAGCCATTAGTGTCCAGGCCCGACTTAACTTCTATCTCCCTGCCTGAATGGCACTTTAAAGCCTCTGCCATTGGCATCGTGTGGTCTTTGGCTTACCAAGCAAGAGCAGAGTCTTCTAGACCGGCAGCTTCTCCTTTCCAAATTGTCATGATCTATGGGAAAGTAACAGCAATCATGGAGTTCAGGACTATAGGATGAATTTGGAGAACAGAAAAGAAAGACACATCAGAAAATCTGTCTTCCAAAATATTTCCTTCTTAAAGGAGAACAAATGTTTGATCTTTATATTCCTGTGTTTTTGTTCCTGATAATTCTCATCTGGTTGAACAACCAATTATGGCCAAAGAGGTACCTATTCAGGGTTTTCTGGACAAATAATGACCTATAGTAATACAAACTACTTGAGCTAACATGGTTTTTGAAGAAGCCAAGCTGTTTTCTCCACGTCTGTACTATTAATTACATGATAAAAATGTTAAGTGCTCAAAAATTTGATGAGTCCCATTTATAAGCATTCATTGTGAAAAAGTATTATTATTATAATGATAGTCAACCAAGGTGGTCTTTGGGCTCAGTGACATAGGTGTGTATATTTGGCCTCCCTAGGACTTTGTTGGGTACCCGATGTTAGTCTGTAGGATTCTGCTTCCTTGATCAAAAAAAAAAAAGTAAATATGGTCTTTCTAATAAAAATGCCCTTTTATATTCTTTCTTAATCCTTTTAAGCTCCTGAAATGGCAGGAGAAGTGGGAATATCAGAATCTCCGGGAAGGTTAGAATAATTACGGGAAATTTCAACAGAAAAAAGAGAAAGTTTTTAAACCTTGTACTAAATATGAACTTTTTTATATTTCAAAAGAAAAATACCCTAGAAGTTAAACTCTTCATGAAGGCCGTCTCAGAAAGTCCCAGATCCTAACTTTGCTCCCATGTCCTCATGTCTTCAAGAGCAATTTCCCTCTAACCTGTACTCCTCTTGGACTACCTTTTGAGAAACTCCATTCTCTGCTTACAGGATCTACCTTCTCTGCAGCAGTACAATTTCCAAGTCTGAGACAGTCTATCTGGAAACAGAACCAGGGGCCTATAGGGTAATAGATTGGAGTCACCTTTGGCAGTGCATGTCCCAAGGTGTGTGTTGGGGCTTTGACACTGTTATGTCCTGCAGTACAACACAGCATGGGTATAAGCTTCCTGATTTAGTCCCCTTCAAGAGGTGAGCTGAAGACACACGATCCCTGTTGTCCAACATTCTCAGAAATTCTAACACTTAACCTTGAAGAAGAAAAATATTTTCCTAACTCGGTCTTAACTCAGAAGGAAGGCAGAGCCATAGTATTCAGCATGGTGTTAATTTCTTTCCTTTACCCTTCCTTCCCTAGCTCTTACTCCCACTTACAAATTATGTCCCATTGAGATTCCCTGGGATCAAAAACTGCCCCATTAGAAAGCCAGGTATCTCTTAAAAATCCTTAGACATGCAAAGACCCTGCTGAATGCTTTATCGATTTACTCATTTGTTCAATAGATATTTATTCACTTCCCATAGGCCTCTTGCTAGGCATTCAGAATACAACGGTGAACAAACCCACACAGTCCCTTGCTTTTATATAGAGTACAACTTATAGGGGCATAATCTAGTTTTTTGGCAAGGGGCCTCCTCTTCCCCATCCTCTGGGCAGAAAAGGGTAGAGATCTTTCTTCCAGGTGCATTTGTTAGAAGCCCATATAGAAAGCACTCCCTAAATGAGTTATCGTTTTATCACTGACTTAGACCAGGTTGCCTTTTATCCTGAATGCCTTTGGTAAAGAATTACTATAACCCAAGGCATTGAAATGGCAGATCCTGGGGAAGCTATTCAAATTGTTCTGCATGTGAAAGTTCAGAGCTTTGGAATTATCCAGCCTCCCTCCAACTCGACATACACACACACCCATTTCACAGATGAAGAGACTAAGGGACAAAGATGTGCCACCATGTCTTGCCTAAAATAAAACAAGTTGTTAGCAAAAGAGGCAGAGTGAGCTGTGTCTGCTGCCTGCTGGTTCAAGGCTCTCCAGCGCATTTTGCCAATTATAAAGAAAATCTGGCTTCTGGAATCTGATTCCTAGCTGTTCTGCTGCAGCTGCCAGTCACCACCAGCAAATGCAAGGGTAATTCAATATCTTTTATGTTGGCCTCTTTCTAACTCTACTCACATTCACAAACAGAATCTAATAAATATGGCACCAACAGTCTCACAGTGCATTCCTTTTCCGGAGGAAAATATGAAAATGTATAAAAGAGATAGCTGAATGACAGAAAGCAAGAAACAGTCGCTTATATGACAAAACTACATCTACATGTTTGGATCATTAAAGTGGAAATAAGATCCCTTTTGAGGCTACCTAAGAAAAACTACAGAGAAATAGCAAGAGACAATGTCAGGAAGTTTTCGGAAAATGTATTTTTTATATTTTTCTTTATTAGCAGGCGAGGGTAGTGACAGATAACTTGTGTCTTGCCATTGGTTGGTTATATGTCATCCAAGGTTATAGAAGCCGACACTCTGATTTTTCTACATGTAACTCTGAATTTATTCATTAAAATTAGAAAATATGGTTTTGTCATTAAACGTCCAAATATTTACCTTTTTTATGGATTTATACAACTAATGCCCACACCTTGAAATAGAGAAAGTATAAATTAGGTATAAGCAATATATTCGGCATTACTGTTCCATCACTTAGGAAATAATTTTGAAGAAAAAAAAAAAAGAAAGCCTAGGGTTTCAAGGTATCCTCTAATTCTAATTTTGTTGCTTCAGTTTCAGTTCTTTACCCCTGGGTTTCAAATCCTAGTCTTAAGGGGTTAGTGGAGGTTAAAGATCACTCTGCCTACCAGTCCTGGAATGTGTGTGCACACATTTTAAAGTTTTTATTAGGTGTTCTTTTATTACCTTTACGCTCGAAATCCCGGTGGCCACACTCCGTTTTTAATAAGGTGGAAATCCTGTAAAGTGATTGTTCAGTGGTTGCATTTAACTAGCAGGCCAGTTGCTGAGCCAAAAGGTCGGCTGCTGAGCTCACTGAGGAAGCTGGAGAGAAAGCAAGCTGGCTCGGCCTCCCCATTTTAAATGAAGCCCCTTTCATTCCGCTGCTCATTCAGAATCAAAGGGATTTCAAAGCTCACTCACCACCATGGGACAAGAGGGCAAAGGAGAAAGGTGCGTTTTGCTACTCGGTATCAAGGAAACAGAAGACTTTACTGAGTGTCCTTAAGACAACACACAGTCTTACAGTATATTATTCTTATTGCTGCTGTTGCTATACTTTTGCTATGAATTTAGAGTTTTATTCATAAAAACAAACAGATCTCTTAGCCAGGAGGCCAAAAAACCCGGTAATACGTTTCCTGTTTTAAAGGCACACTGGGGTCCCCTCTCTGTCCCACACTCTCTATCTCTTAAAACCATCTGGGCTGGGAAGCTGGCACAGAGTTCAGGAGGGCCTCGCAGGAATCCCAGTCATTAGTGTGCCTGCCACTAGAAAGGGAGAATGATGGAAATTTTCCGATATAGGAAATAATTAGCAGGAGACAAACTCACTAAGCCCTTTTATGAACGATTAGGTATGGGAGTAGGGGTGATTCGGGAGTGTGACCTTCAGACGGTGTCAGTTTAGAGATACCTCTATGTACCTGTAGGTATGTGCTTAAAATGCATCCTTCACCTCTGAGATGGTAACTAACTTTGAGTCTACTTTGTTCCAGCATTATGCTGCTAACATGTCATTATCAGCTGTTTCTGGGGAAAACCAGGATATGGAAGTTGTCACAAATGCAGGTTTTGCCACAGGATAGGTGGGAGTTCAATAATGTCTGAGATTAGCCAAGAGGATTCGGAGGGAGCTAAATAATAGTAGATGACTACAAACTCAGAAACAGCATGTCTTGCACACATTGACAGGATCCTCACAAAGTCAATGTAGGCTTTAGGGTCTGGCAGTTTTGGTACCCTAATTTGAGAATCACACCCTACTGCCTCTCTGTATAGCCATGGGGAAGTGAACCCTCTACCCCCCACACACATATATACACACAGTGATGCCCCCGACCATTCCTACTTAAGATCATAGGACATTTTTAACTAAAATTACACAACCATCTGGTTGACCCAGTTTTGGACTTATGTTAGGGGTTTAAGGCAAACTAACACTAACTTATCTTTCTCTTTATTGCCATGGCCAATAGAGTAGACATGCCAAAATAGACATCCCAACATGAATCCAAGAATTGGCTTTATTAATAGACCAAGCAACCACCTGAAACCCACCTGCCCAAAGCTTAGGCTTCCTGGGAATAGCTAGATTGGAGAATGTGGTTTGGCTTCATATCTCCTACTCCAAATTGAGGACAGATGTACTGATGGGAAAGGGGAGACCTGACTAGCTCCTAGTTGTAAGTAGAAAAGCTAGAACGGAAGGTGAAAATGCCTTTCTCCCCCCATCACTATCACCAATATAGGAAGACCTTGCTTTGGGTATAGAAAGCAATGAAGAGGTAACCCCTCCACTGATCAATGGGGCAGGCAATTAAAGGAGAAAGGGTGGAGCTCTTTTCTTTTTCTTTCTTTTCTTTCTTTCCTTCTTTCTTTTTTCTTTCTTTTTTTTTTAAGAGACATATTTCCATTCTCTGTGGAGAAATATAAGCCCATCCTTTTATAATTTTCCAAAAGGAATATCGAGCTTTGACATTTGCATTAGACATTCATTCACCCAAGGGGAGGACTGGTGGGAGGGTAGAGAAAGTGTCAGGAAAGGTTGACTCCAATGCACATCTATTTGGGAAAAGAGCTGAAGTTCCATCGTCCATTAAAATACGGGGTCAATAAATATTCTTCTCCCACAAATCACAGCTCTGTGAAATTCAGGGAAGCCAGTAGAGAATAACAGGGTGTCTTTAAAATTCCAACACAACTGTAGAAGCTGTAAGAGATGCCAAAAAAACAGAAAGAATTTCTTTGTAGATCAGGACACCAAACTTCCATAAGATTTAACAAGAAAAAATAAAAGAAAAATACAGAACGATAGACTAATCAAGTTCAAATTGTGTGATACAGATTGTAGTCATTGTTAGGTTCAGAGAAATGGAAGAATGTTGTGGAACAGAAATAGTCAAGGGAAGCTCTTTAGAGGAAACGGCACTTAAGCCAGCACAAATAGGAAGAAAAGGACATCATTACAAACCAGGAACAGTATGACACGGAAGGCAGTGCATGGGCGAAAAAGGGAAGAAGGAGAGCCCAGTATCGGTGGAGAAGCCAATGTTAAGGGTACTGATAGAGAACATACAGTTAAGATGGAAACAGTTGTTGGGGACCCCAAAAGCCAGGAGGAATCATTAGACTGGATGTGATAAGCATTGAAAATTGTGGTAAACTTTCTAGCATGAGGATATCTTCCAAAACATAATCTTGCCAATAGAATGATCTTGGACCATGGAACAACATTTGAAGAAGAGGATTCTAAGTTACGGTGGAAAGATCTCTGGGAGTTACAATGACTGGAGTAAACCTTCTAATTCTCAAGGCATTTTATCAATCCCTCTCTTACAATATAATTCAGGGGCTGGAAACTTTTCGGGCAGGGATAGGAAGCAAGCTACATCTCCATTTATCCACTTCTATAAAGTGAACTTCCAGGGATGAAGGATGGTAGGAAAGAAAGGGAACAAAACAGCAACCCTCCCTCACCGGAAATAGCCTGTACTCTTGCTCTCCACCTCTCCTCAGGGAAGCCCCTATAGTGTGAGGTCCCCAGTCTCAGCTCGTGGACTAGCATTTAGGTACCCCTTGGGAATCCCCAAGTTTTCCAAAGCAGACTGATGACAGATGGTCAAGCAGCACAGTTGGGCTGCTCCCTAACCATGTTTGAGCTTTGGTTTTCTGCAACCCCAGCACCATCGGTGCCCTAGGCTGGCTTGTCAAACACTCCCTCTGACAGTCACCATCTCATTTACTCCTTCCCCTCTGAAAGGCTTTCCCAACCAAATGAGTGCCATTTCTAGCCTTAAGTATCACCTAACATCTTTTTCTTTTAGCAGTTTAGTTGAAGTATATGTTCCATGCCATAAAATTCACCTGTTTTAAATGTAAAATGTACTGATTTTTAGTAAATTTACTGAGTCGTGCAGCCAGCACCATGATCCAGATTTTAAACATTTCCAGCACCCCATTAAGAGCCCTCATCCCTGTTTGCACCTAACATCTTAATGCTATTGTTTGACAGGTAGCTAAGAACAAGGCTGAGACAGAAGAGCAAAGCAGGGGGAGCCGTAGCCCTAGAGGGTGAAAGAACACCAGAGAGAGCTACAGATGGGACTGCAGGCGAGATCAAAGGCTTCCCGTGGTTCACTGCTCTAGCGAAGGCTTCAGATCATCTCAGGAGGCAATGCTGGAGCGCGTGCCAGAGGTGGCGATCCTTCATCTCCACTCCTCGATGAAAAGCCATGAGAGTACACAGCCCCACTAATGCAGCATGACTGGTAGCAAAGTGTGGCAGATCCCTTTTCCCAGCACGCCCAGTACATGACACTGTGCTTGGTACAGAGTTGATACTTAATAAATGTTTGTTGGATAGAATTGAAAGGAACTGAAGAGATGAGGAGTTGGAGGAGGGAAAATGCCTCCTCATGGATATTTGTCACCCAGCATCCTTTCTCACGTCCTAATTGCCCTTCGGTTTCCTTTCCGGTAATTACCTCTTCCCTTCATGTGTGTTCTTAGACGGATAGTAATTCCAGGGGTCCAGGAAGCCATGGGATCAAATTTTCCTTCTTCCAGGGACAAAAAGTGTCATTTATCCAGGGACAAAAAGTGTCATTTGGACACTCTTTAAACCAATGACACAAGGTCAGAAGGAATGATTAGACGTGACCCACAGCCACAGTTGTCCTGACCCCAGCCAGACTCCACTGCTGTGAGGCAGGTCCTATGCTTCCTGTTTCCTGGCCTTCCAGAGATGTCCTGTTCCAACCTATTTGCAAGCCCAGTAGTCCATAATCCTGCTGGTTCCAATAATTCATTCTATTACCTAGAGTTGGTTTCTGTTGTTTTCAGGTGAGGAACCCTAATCCCCTCATACCCTTTAGAGGTCATGGCGACAACTTAGACGAGAGGCTACAAAGATTATGTGATGGTCTTCACAAGAGGCATTGGAGGGGCAAAAACTGTGTGACTAAAGAGATTATTTCCAGGCAGGAAAGGAAGAAAGAGTAGTCAAAGTTGACCCTAAAGTTTTATACTTCATTTGCATTCCTACTACATAGTGTTTTTGGTCATTTAAACTTTCACGCAGGTGAGCTAAGAAAACTGGTTGCACGTTTCTTATAAATAGATCAACAGCACAGGCTATTTTAAGACCTAACATATGAGGATGAATAATGTTCACATGCTTTTCACTTCACTGAGAGAACAACCAACACGGCTGGTTCGTGGAGCAGTTGGTCTCACTGCTCAACCTCAAGCACGTGCCGCCTGGGCCGGTGAGTCATCTTCCCCTCCCCCCAGGCACCGCTTCCTTCTGAATTGGGGAGCCAAGGTTATGAGTCAGCCTTGCTCAGAGCCAAGACGCTTTGATTCAATGTTATTTTCTGCCTTACCACACGAGGTTCAAAATGTCCAATCTCTCTTCTTTACTGCCAATGCCCGAATAGTTAGAAGTCACAGTCCAGAGCTGCTTTATTAAAAACGTTCATTTTCAGAAATCATTGATCCTGAAATCATTGCACTTCTCCAAAATAAAAAATAAATAAAGTAAAAGAAAGAAAAAAAATCAATCAAGGGGACAGCAACATGGTAAGTGGTACAATATAACATGCTAATGCTAAATGCCAACTTCGTGGTTCAGTGCTCAGTTTATTATGGTGAAAGCGTTATGCGGAAGACAGGCATCAAATGAAATGAGGACTGAATAAATGTGCTACTGCATGAAAATTATTCATGAGTTGCCATGCTGTTTGTCATTGAATAAAAGCTATAATCATTTGATAGATACACATTTTGTCAGTGCTACTTCAAACTGATAATTCATCAAATTGCTACAACCCTTTCAGGTGTGAGAACCACAGAGTTTCTTTGAGGGAAATCATGACTTAATACATGTGAGCAGAAAGAACAGCAAAAATTACAGAGCAACAGCCCATTGCTAAAGGGCTTTGGTATGAGAGACGTGTCATACATTTCACTTGGACAGGATCTCTGAGTTCACCCCCAAGGCCAATTCCGCCACCCAGAGCTGAAGCCTGCCAGTTATAACATACTCATCAGATAGTATGCAGTGGTGTCGTATCACATACTAATGCTAGGGTAATTCTCCTAGTATTTCAAAGGCTGGGAATCTGAGCCAAGAACAGGAATAGATTAGCAGAGTTTATTCAGCTTATGCCTGAATCCTCTCATTGCCCTCTTTAGAATGGAAATAGTCATCATAGCTCAGTTTCCTGAGGTCGCAAAGATAAGACAATATCTACTTTGATTTCAAACAGAATCATTTATAGATAAAAGAAGCCTCCTCTCTCAAATAAAACAGCTTTTCAAATAGCCTCTCATCATAGTTAGTAATAATTTATGCTTGGCGAACAGGAAAATGTGCTGAATTTATTCATTTTACTGTGCGCCGCCTGTCAAAAGGGCAAGCTGATAAAGAAAAAAGTAGGGGTGGGTAATTTATTGGTATTTGCAAATCTGATACAAAAGGTTTTTGTAATTCCTCCTGATTTCAAGAGAAGGAGAAAATTAACTCTGAAAGTGGCAGAACAGAAAATTCCTATTGTTGTCAAATCCATGGTATCTGGCATTTTACCACATAGATAATTCTAGAGGCTATTTTTTCTCTTGTCTTCCAAAATAAATTTTTGCTCCCTTTTTGAGCTCTAATCAAAAAATTATGTCACAGCAGATAATCTCCGGTTATGAACCTAGAGTCTGGCCAAGTTTCACTGGCATAATCCTACCCTGTCACATTTTCATCACCACCTCTAATAGCTGGACAGCAGTTTCCTCTGCCAATCCATCCATTTGCTTTAACCAGGACATGTTTATATTCAATCCTAATTATTTCTGAATTGAGAATTTATTTTCTTGCATGGTTGCAGGATATGCTTTAGAGTGTTCCGGGTTTTCAAAATCTGCTTTGCAATGGGATATGGTTTTTATATGCTCTTCTCATGCTCTCTCTCCTAAGGAATTGTTGAAACTCCTTACATTTAAATAATCGTTCAGAGGACATCTGTAGTTTTCTGCTTCATGTGGCAGACAGAGGATTAGGTACAGCTTGAAGTTTGGGAAATTAACTTGAATTAAAGCTCAGACAACCAGAAGTCTTAACTCATCTGACACTTTCTCAGCTTTCCAACATATCAGATAATAAAGTCTTTAACATAAATTAAAAGCACACTGTGAAGTTTGGTGTGTTTTGAAGGGAAAAAAATTGTTTGGACCTCAGAATTTAGCAAGATCATTTTATAGACCTGATTTAAAACAAAACAAAAAAAAGCACATCACAAAATTCTAACTGAAAACCAGTAGATAATATAGCATAATGATACTGTCTGTGGTTTGTTTATAAAAATTATAACTTAATGATAAAAATAATGCGATTTAGACACAAAAGCTTCTTTCTGAGCCTACTTCTCCCATTTAAGTCTGAAAGAGCACAGGCAATGCCACCCACTGAGAAGTCTTGGTGGTAGTTGAGTCGAACCTCAGATTTCACAATAATCACACTTGGGCAGGCCACAACCGCATCCTGGAACATCAGAAGCCAGAAAACCAGTGATGAAAGTTTTTCTTAATCCCTCAGGCATCTATGGTGGGGGGAGGAGGACTGTGTTGCTATAGCTACCGATCCCCTGGCTTTTGGCTTCTTTGACCCTTCCTCCCATCAGGTCACATCTGCAGATACTGCTACAGTGACCAGTGGAGGCTGTGTGGTGAGCCAGCCCACCTGAGAGCTCAACAGAAAGACATTCTCCAGGAAGACCTCCCCTCCGAAGGCCCAGTCCTCTCCTCACAGTTGGAGGACAGTTATGAAGCAGAACTAGACTCATCATGATTCAGTGGCTGGAAAGCCCAGAGGCAGCGTAGGATGCTTAATAAAATAATAGTTTCCATGGTACCATCCAATCAAGGCTTCCCATGCTCTCCTTTCATCGCTACAGCTCAGAGAGTTAAAGGTTTGGAGTCTTTTGTAGTCATATGTTTGGTTATTTCTTATTGGATGGCAACTTGGGTAGGGCTCCTGGGCAAATATTTCCATTTCTTGGCCTTGCTCCTCCAGAAGTCATGGAAACCCTCACTCTGAGAACTTTCTTTGACTCTTACCTTGACTTCATTGTGAGGGATTTAGGGAAAAACCCAGCCTATCCACACAAATGGCAGGTACTCAGCATACCCACCAGATACAACGTGTCATAAATTGACTTACACCTGGCTCTCCATCCCTCTCCCATTAGTTTTACACTCACGAGGAAGCATCATCTACATTAGAAAGTCTGGGCTTTGGATCAAATATATTTGGATTTAAATTCCAAATCCTGGATCCAAACATATTTGGATTTAAATTCCTTGAGTAAATTACTCCCAGCTTCTGGTCTGTTCCTCAATCACAAAGGGCTGTGAGGAGGAGGCAATGCAAAATGAGCACTTAGCACTGTGCCAGGCACATACCAAGCATGTGAAGACGTTAGTTGTTATTAGTGTAATTTCGTTCACAGGGATGCTGTGCAGAATTAAATGAGAACATCCGTGAATACCTGGCCCAGTAGGAAGAACTCAACAAACACTAGTTTCTTTCCTCTTGAGAAGAATTAAGTCCTTTTCGAATCTGCTTGGGTTTCAGGTGAAAACTTTGGATCTGAATCCAAGGTGCTTTCCCGAGGCCACCTAATAATACACGCCCACCCCTCCCTCTTCCCACAGCCCCATGGAGAAAGCATCTCACACACCTTTATGCCATCTTCTCCCTCCCCACCCTTAAGTTCAGTTCTGTCAAGTCCTTCGTCCCTCACCATCTGGCCTTCTTTTTTTCTGCTGATGCTGAGATGTTGTTCCAATTTCTTATCATGCGGTTTCTGGGAGGCATCACAAACCCTGCCCTGAGCCCACCTACTCTTTCCTCCTCCGTGGCTCTGTGCTCTCCCATCCATCCCTGAGGTGCTCAAGCACCATTTATAGTGACAGAGCAAAGGCATTTGCATTGAGATCAATTTGTCTTAGTCAAACAGGGATACATTTACAATATAGAAACGGGGGGGGGGGGGGAAGGGAGAATTGGTGTGTTTTATCACAAGGAATTAAAGCTATTATCCCACAAATCCGATCAATGTGAGCAGCCAAAACAAACATGTTGAGTAATTTCTTCCTTCGACAACTAGTTTTTTTGCCTGAATTTTCCAGATAACAGCTTCACGTGGCAAATTCTGAAACGATGTATTATATTCACTCCAGTACTTGCCTTCTGTTTTGGATAGGATTCTGAAAGAAGACATCTCAGAAAGTAAATTCTTGGAGAAAGGATACAGATAGATAAATACCAGATAAATATAATTAGATAAATAGGGATAAATAAAAATCCAGATTTCAGAAACATTGGAAAAATAATAATATCAATAATAATAATAATATAAATGACTGCAATTTTTCAAGTATCTTCAGACCACAAAGGTAATGTAGAGGGAAAATAGATGTATTTGTTTTCCTCTTGCCTTATGGCTGAAAGAACAAACCATGCATGATTTTTACGACCTGGCTAGTGATGTGTCCCTTCAGGGAGCTATTAACTCTATCCTTGTAGATGCTGCCTGATCCCTGTCAAAATTAGGAATTGCTTAAAACCAGAAAAAAGCATTTCATTCCTAAATAGGCCATTAGTGATATTGGATAGTTTGTTATGCTGTAATGTAATACTGAAATTCCTAGAGGCAAATGATTTTCAGTAGTGAATTAAAAAGACCAAAACTAAACTGAGTATTTAAGGAATGAGTGAAAAGAATCTTGGGTAGCTAACTATTTTATAGGCTGTGTGTCAGCAAGTGACCTTTTGAAAATAAAATCATTAACTCTCCCAAGAGAACTAAATGAAAATGAGCTCAGCCTAATTATGTGGTAGGTATGAAAACATATGGATGGAAAACTAACTTCTGTTTTGATGGGGCTAGAGGTATATATGAAACAAAATGTGAGAATAATGACCATCATTCTCAGAAGAATAAGTAGACTAAATATAGTCATGTACAGTTCTGGTCCTTAAAAATTATAAGGAGTGATGCATAGGGTAATGAGAATAGACGTGTACAGCTGGGTTTTTACCTTGAGTATGAGCCTGGATATGCTGTCGCTGTCTCACTGCACAGCTAATGCAACCTTTGACAACTTTTTCCCAGGAATGCATAAACAAAATAGCATCATTGCATATCCTACAGTAAGAGGGAAGCTGATTTGCTGGCTACATGTTATAATAGATAAAAGGAATTCCATTGTCTTTATGCCAGTACCTATCACCAGGCCTAATGTAAATACCTGTTTGAAAGACTGTAGCTAAATCAGTTGTGATATTAGAATAATTAGAATAATTCCCCAACAGCTTTAATTACGTAAATATAAAACTACATGTACTTAAACGCTTCCAAATACTAACTTATTTCTTATCATTTGGATCCAAAAACCCCAGTAAATTTCCTTTTTCTGATAGTATCTGGATTTTAAAACTGTAGGAAAAGTCACTCTGAAAATGTATCTTTCAATAGACACTTAATTTCCTTTCTGAATTACTGTAATTATTTCAGGAACTGAGCCTTTTTTCCTGGAATCTTTGTTCTCATCAGGACAGACAAGTTCTCCAAGGACATTGTGATATTTTTCCTGGCTAAACTCTGGGGACATTATCAATGCATGGTACAATAAGTTAGTATTTCACCAAAGGTTAAAATAAATAGAAGACTACAAGTTGGGGGGAAGGGGTTGTTAAGAATCACATTGAGGTTAAAATATTAAATTCATAGGAACTGTAAAAATTTTAAATCAATATAAATGATTTCAACATAGTACATAAATCAAACCCTTTGCTATTCCCTGGTCTGATTGATAGGGTTTTTCCATTAAAATTGCCCATTCCATCCCAAATATGGATAATATATAATTTAAAGTTGAAATCAGGTCCCTTGAGTTTCTTGAGATTGGATAAACGTCTCAAAACATCAGCAAATCGGCCTTAACATGAAGCAGTGATCTATAAACCAACTTGATGACTTGTCAATAGGAGGAGGGAGGATGAGACTGTAAACCCAGCAACCTCTTCATGACCTCAACCCTCCCCCAGCTGCTGAAAAGTAATAAGGACTGTTCCTTGGGCCTTTGTTTGAGGAAGCTGAGAATGAAAATTGTGAGCTCCTATGTTCCCACAGAGACTTAAAGTAACCACAAACCCTTCGGTTCAAAATTGCTGTATATTTGGTGATTGGAGGTTCAAGTAGACAAGATTTTGCCATGTTCAGGAATTCAGAAATAATTCACACTATCACTACACTGAGCAAGACAACCAGCCAGGCCTTGTGTGGCTCATGGGAGGTGGGGAAAGACAGAGCACAGGAGGACATATTTCAAGATGGTAGGTGGGCTGGGGAACAAGAACCATTTGAATAATTTTCAGAGACCCAGAGATTTTAGCTGCTACCAAAATGAGAAAAGAGCACCAAGTGCAGAACTAGTAAACCAGGTTTCTAGTAAGCTCTGATTTATTATCTAGTCCACTAATTTATTTTGTGATCTTGAGCAAGTTGCTTAATTTCTCTGGGCCTCAGTTTACCCATCTATGGATTGGCTAAAACAATGCCTAAATTACTGTCATCTCTCCAAAGTCTAAAGTTTCACAACTGTTACTTATTCCTCAGAGATATAGGAAAACCGTTGCTAACTGCGATCATACAAGTAGAAGGAGAAAGAAAAATTGAGTTCTCTCAGCCTAACTAATAACACTGCAGCTCAAGAGTGGGGCAGGCAGTGAGAGGCAATGGAACAAATCAAGATCCTTAGACTAATTGCCTGTGGAAGATCTCTGTGCATCACCATGGAGACCAAAAGGAAGGTGTCCCCAGTAAAGGTCAAAGACTGGAAAAGTAGACATGGCATTATGATAGATTCCTATACCTCAACCAGATTAGTCCCTGATACAGTGCAACCCTAATTATTTTCTATTTTCTAAAACAATATCTCAAGGTAGGGACCATGCACCAGCTGCTTCCGAATTACCTGGTTACTAATACAGACTCCTTGAACTCACCCAGGCCCACTGAATCAGAATCTCTGGGAAAAGGACTAGGGAATTTGCATTTCTAATAAGTTCCCCTGGTGTTTTTTTCCCACAATAAAACTTAAGAACTTGGTGGAGGGAAGTGGCTAACACCTGTAATCCTAGCACTCTGGGAGACCAGGAGTTTGAGACTAGTTTGAGCAAGAACAAGACCCTGTTGCCACACACACACACACACACACACACACACACACACACACACACACATCACAGGAAGAAAGAAAGAAAAATACTTAGCTGGGTATGGTGGTGCACGCACGTAGTCCTAGCTCCTTGGGTAGCTGAAGCAGGAGGATCACTTGATCCCAGGAGTTTGAGGTTGCACTGAGCTATGACAACGTCACTGCACTCTAGCCAGGGGGACAGAATAAGACCTTGCCTCAAAAAAAAGGAAAAAAGAACTACTGCTCTAACAAATGGAGAGGAAGAAGTTGGGAGAAAAATGAGGAATGAAATGCCCACCATGTATACTCACAGAATACCACAGAATACTCACAGAAGAGCTGGTAACAGTGGTTGCCTCCAAGGAGATCTGAGGTAGAGGGTGGAAGAGAAACTTACTTTTCACTATAAACTCCTCAGTGCTGTTTGCATTTTTACCATGAGCAAGAGTTACATAAATAAATATTTCTAATCCTAAGAACTTAAAAAGTGCAAATTAAATTTTAGTGCAATTTCTCAGAGTTGGAAAAATTGAACAGTCATTTTAAAGTTGAAGGATAAAATAACAACGGTAGTTTAAAGTTTTATTCCACCCTAACTCATGTATTTGGCTAGGCCAAAGGTAAATGCTGTAGTTCCTGGAGCTCTGGAATTGTGTCTAGATAAGGCTTGAATAAGGCTTAGTCCAAGGTATGATTGACAGGAGCCTGGAGCCACCCTACTCTGACTAGGTGTTTGCAAGGGATGGAAGACTCTTGTATAAATATTACTTGGCTTGAATGGCAAGTATTCCTTCCTGGATTTTATTCTGTCTAGGACACACTGGAGGATAATGCTCAGAGAAGATATCTGTTATAATTTCCCTCCTTTTCTTTCCCCATCATATGCCTCTTAGACAGGGGCCTGCTTCCACAGCCTGGAACACTGTCTGGCTGCAAATCGTTTAAGACTTGCTGAGTTTCCATTTGCAAAAAGCATCCCCACAAAAGAGTAAAGCTAGGAATCCAGCCACAGCCCAGAGCAGAGCCTATAAATTCCCCTGAGAATGTTGACTGATTTGTGTTTTCAGGCAATAAAAAAGACCCTTGAGGATTGTAATAGGGGCTCATAATTTACTGAAACACATACACATACATACACACAAAGACACCCCTGAAGATATTTTTCCTTTGACTTCCAGACCCAGGTTATATCTAGAAGAGACAAAGTCCTATATTTGGGTCCTTCTGGTGGTTCAAAAGTAAATAAGACATGGTCCCTGACCTCCAGGAACTGATAGAATATAACTCTAACCTGAGTGTTACAAAAGAGAGGATGCAGAATGTGCTGCAGGAGCAAAAGAGAGGGAAGGATTAATTCCATATGGGGCACCTGGGAAGTTTTCTTGGGAGAAACAGAATGAATGTCCTATGTGTAGAAGGACCACCCAGAGGGGCAGGCAGAGGGAACAGCTCCAGCACGGGCCCTGAGACAGGCGAGGAGAGAAGTTTACTTACACTGCATTCGCTTGCTTGTGAAAGCATATAGTGCCATAATCTCAAGGCAAGGGAGTAGTACATTCTTAGTAACTGAGCCTCTTACATTTTTTCCTTCCCAAAAAGATAAAAATGCAATTTTTAAGCAAGAAGCGTGCCACTAAGCATTGTCTGGAATAATGGGTGGATGAAGGAATGAGTATATTCTGAAGAAGCAAAGAACCAGGATACAAGGAGCACAATCTACAATTTGCCAAGATTATATAATGCCCAGGTTTTCAATGAAAGAAAGCTAAAACATTGAACAAGGAGATAAAAATGAAGGCTGGAAAATTCAAATAGCTGTTAGGTAACTGACCTATGAAACAGGGTGGGTCCATACTCAGAGGTGCTAGACACCCAGTAGGCGTTCTGCTTGTTGAATGAATGGTTCCTGCATCACACATACACTTTGCCTTGATAACCGATGCCAGGAATATTGTTAAAAATTCATTAGTCCCATTGCCCTAATTTAGTGATTCATTCTCTGTCCTTCCCACCCACATGCAATCAGAGCCCAGAAACTTTCCAGGGCTAAGCTAGAAAATATGTATATTTTTTAAATTTTTTTAATATTTAAAGCACTTTCCAAGCTGGGAGTCCCATGCATACCAAGCAATGCTTTCCATTCAAGCTCCAGCTCTGTCTTGCTTTCTCAACCACAGAAAGAAGTGGGAAGGCATATCAATCTAGATAGCTATAGACCTTTTCATGGAGGACCATTTTAAAGTGCCTAACGTGTTAAGAACTATAAAATCATTCTCCACATGTACATCTTTAAAGGTCTATATGCATAAATTAGTTTCCCATAGTGCTGCAGAGCTCTAATTATTTTTTAATTTATACAAATACATGCAATTAAAGTGCAATTACAATGCAATTAAAATGCCAGTATAATTAAAATGCAGAAAGAAGAAAATTTATAAATCTGTTCATAAATCCCCTTGATTTCTTTTTGGGTTCAGTTAATGCTACTTATGATTTAGAGATTGTGAAAAACCTTATTTCAGTTAGTAGGGCCAACCCATCAATCCATGTACCTTAGAAAGTGAAGTCTCATCTAGACCCACAGGGTGTATCTTTGTGATGAATGTTGGACCAGAACTGACCAAAACAGAGTTGCCTGACAAAGACACAGGCAAAAGAAAGCAGGAAAAATTAAGGGTATTGCCTTACAGAGAAGTAAAGAATGCATGTAAAATCCAGGTCTTTGAGTATTTCTTAAATGTCGGCAGGATACATTTACATATTTTCCTAAGAGCTATGACCCTTTTTGCCCTAATTTCTCTGCAGATGAAGACATTCAGTTAATAGCAACTGATCTGAGGCATTAGCAGTACACAATAGACTTTTTAGAAAACTGAAGATTGACTTCTGCTAAAGGGCTCTTCTTTTTTTGTAGCCTTTTATAGATGAAAGGCTGGGAAGGCGGAAGGCAGGGGTTAGGCAAGCAACGAGTAGTCCAGGAACATGCTAGAAGCTCAAAACTAAAAGGCTGGACTTGATTAAATTATGATTTTCGTACAACAATCATTTATGTGCACTTCTAGGCTTGGGTATATAAAATAACACGTGATCCTAGTCCTCTGGGAAGATGTGGTTTGGAGGAGAGAACGGATATGTAAAAGTCTCATTGCTATTCAATGGGATAAATGCTACAGTGGTCACGTGTATTTCAGGAATGAAGAGAAATGATTAATAATAAAGAGTTCTTCAGGAAGGAGAAAATGTTCAGACTGGTCTAAATTGAACAATGGTTTTCATCCCTTAGGGGGCTTTGATTGTTTTCTCAGTAACTGGGGCAAAACTGGCATTTAGTGGGGAGACGCAGGGTCAGTTCCTCCACACAAAGAATTGCCCTGCTCTCCACATGACTTTCAAATGCCAAATGTGCAAGGCATTTAGGAGGTGAAAAACTTGTTTATAATTATTTGAGCCTACAGGCTAATTCAGTTTTACATATAAACCACATAAACATAAACTTAAAAGAATACGTTCTATTTTCTTTTGTTTGGGGCACAATTATAATATCCAGGAATATTTTTGAATTTTCTAGGAATGCAACTACCTTGTAAAACAAGGGAAAATTGCATTTTATTTTGTTCAGAACTTTACATTCTTTCATGAACATAACAAAGTATATTTATTCCTCAATCTTTCGATATCAGGTAAAAAATCCTTTTTTTTTTCCCTTCAGTATGTGTCTTCTGATAGGAGTCATACATTGTCATTGTATTTCTTGCATAAATATCAAAATATATCTATGATGTCTAGTTTCAACTTCTTGAAATTGGTGTGGGACCAGAAAGACAATTTCTGATCAATTGGAGCCACAAATCCCAAGTTTTTCCTCCACTTTTTTTAGAATGGTCTCTTTGTGCACATTTGTGAGAGTTTCTCTAGTAAATACCTAGAAGTGGAATTGCTGGGTCATAGGGTTTGCACACCTCCAAGTTTACTTGATATTACCAGTTCTTCAAAGTAGCCATCCTACTTATGATCTCACCACCAATGTTCCCACAAGCTCACTAACACTTGGAATTATTAGACTTTTTAATTTTGCTAATTATTCTAGTAACATAATCATATATCATTGTTGTTTTAATTTAAATTTCTCAGACAATTAAAGCAACTGAGCATTTCTTATATGTCTATTCATCAGTCAGGTTTCACTCTCTGTGAAATACATATTTATATTAATATCTTTTCTCCATGTTCCTCATAGTTATTTTTTGTCTTTTTCTTATTGAGTTATAACAGTTCTTAATCTTTACATGCATTGCAAATATCTTCTCCAAGATGCTGGGTTGTCTTTTCAATTTTGTTTTAAATTTTCATGTAGTCAGTTTTAACAATCTTTTCTTTTTTGGCTTGTATTTTTTTGTGTCTTAATCAAGAAACTCTTGGCCGGGTGCGGTGGCTCACACCTGTAATCCTAGCACTCTGGGAGGCCGAGGTGGGCAGATTGTTTGAGCTCAGGAGTTCGAGACCAGCCTGAGCAAGAGCGAGATCCCGTCTCTACTAAAAATAGAAAGAAATTAATCGGACAACTAAAAAT
>CAUYSK010112663.1:0-17034 GCA_963575035.1 Avahi laniger
CTCAGCCTCCCAAGTAGCTGGGACTACAGGCATGTGCCACCATGCCCGGCTAATTTTTTCTATATATATTTTTAGCTGTCCAATTAATTTCTTTCTATTTTTGGTAGAGACAGGGTCTCACTCTTGCTCAGGCTGGTCTCGAGCTCCTGAGCTCAAACAATCCGCCCGCCTCGGCCTTCCAGAGTGCTAGGATTACAGGCTTGAAGTTCTGTAGATTCTTATAATGGGTGCTCGTGGATTAAGTGACTTAAGGTCGCATCCATTTAAAAAATGTAAGCCCTCTATGATTTAAAAAAAATCCCTAAATATAGGTATACTGTGCTTACATGCTCATTAACATTTTTGACTATTCTCTCAGGTCAGTAGTATAAAACCATTGTTGATTTAATTACTGTTCTGCATTTTTGTTGTGCTTTTCCTCTAAGGATTTTCCTGTATTTTCTGAAGTCAACAAGATCAGTCTTCATGAAATTTTGGTAAATTCCCCGTGAAATATAATAAGCCTCGAAGACATGTTAGGGAACCAAGTGCTATTTATGATACAGTTTAGTAGAGTTGTAATATATTTGAACATAGAGTTTTAGAATATGGTGGGGGGCTGATTTTCAATTTCGAAAGAGAAACTATGAATATAGTCTGTATAGTCTTTTGTTTGTAATTGTATAATTTCAGGAGTAATATGCTTAACCTATTCTAATGTTTTTAAAGCGAGAGAGTCTGAAAAGAGGGAACAAGAAGGAAAAGTATTTAAATTGGTTTCTCTTGAATTTTGAAACTGTGTATTTAATATAACCAGGACATAAATAAAATGAAGAATTTTAATTCTCATCTTATTTAGAGAATTATACATGTAATATTTATCATTACTTATAACAATTCATATTTTAATTTTATATGGAACATAATCTCTTATATTAGTTGGATTTTTAGGTGATGGGAAGTTATGCATAAATTCTCATAACTATGTTGAGGTCAGTTTAATAAGATTAGTAAGGAACACCCAGTTTGAGCCCCCTTAGTACTTGTTACATTTGGATTTAAAGTTCATTTTCTATAGAGAAGCCATAGAAATAAGTTATTTAGTATCACAAACTCCTTCATGCTTCTTAATAATTTCTAAGAATCTTAGAATAAATTAGAGGAATTGTATTATGAAATAGAAAGTACAGTATGGTATAGATGAGAAAGTGATTGTAGCTGAGGTCCGAGGTAGTCCTTCCTTTGCCATTAACTTGCTGTGTGACCTTGGGCAAGTTGCTTATCTCTGCTTCAGCTTCATAAACAGAATTATAAAGCTGAAAGGGACCTTGAAAGCAATCTAGTACAAACTTCTCATTTTACAGATGAGAAAACTTAGATAATTTTCCCAGGCTTTCCCTGTAAATGAGTTGGGACCAAAATTTAGTTTTCTGCCTCTCAGGTTATTGCTTTTGCCATTATACTTTGCAGCTCCTTTTCATCTGTAAGATTAAGGGGTTGAATTAGAAGCTCTCAAAGGTCTCTTCCAGCTAAAAAATATTGTCATTCTTGTGACATTAGGCCTAATGTAATTTACTAGGGGAAAGTTTGTAGCTTTTGGTAAAACAAATGTTTCTTGAAGAAGCTATATAACCTTTTGAAGGTTATGTTTTAGTTTGCTAAAAGAAGATTGTCATTTTCGTTATTACCAAAGGGTATTTAAGTTTATTTATGAGCATGGTAAATAGTGTGCTGGGTAGCCCTGTTCTTTTAAAATGATCTACATACTAAAACACTGTTATAAATATATTAAAAACTATGTAAATTAAGTAAATAAAAATGTGATACCCTGAAGTGAAATACCTAGGTGATTCCCTTCTTAGAAAAAATATTTCTGGAGTTTATCTCGGCTTGGATCCCTGTGCTTGCCCCTAGTTAGGTGCTTGTGTTCTTTAGTGTCCCATAGGATTGTTTATTTCCATAGCCCTTCTATTATGCTACCTTTTATTATAATTTTATTTATGTTGCCTACTCGGTAGAAAGGTCTTGAATTCAGAGACTATGTTTTGTTCATTTCCATATTTTCAGCATGCAGCAGGACGTTCTCTAAGAGTTGGTACTCAACTAAGAGTTTTGTTGAAGGACTGTTTTTTATATATATAAATATATATAAAAATATATATATAAATCAACTTTATATCTTGGTATGCACATATTTCGGACCCAGGAAGATGCTTATTTTAGTAATTCTTAGGCAAGTTATATTTTAAAGGTTGATATGGATAACAGTAACAATAATAGCTAAAATTTATTGAGTTTGCATGTGTTAATTCATTTAATCTCATAACTTTGTGAGGTAGATACAATTATTATTCCCATTTTACACATGAAACTGAAGCACAGAGAAGTGAAGTAACTTGCACAGTGTGACCTAGAGTAGTAAATTATAGAGCTTGGACTTGAACCAAGTCTGTGTATTTGAATGACTAGAGTATATTGCCCAAAATATGAAAATTTGGTTTTGAATAATTTTGTAGTCGTTTTTCCTAAATTTTAATATACTAATCAGCCTTTTAGTCTCATTCATTTTATCTTTAAGTTTTTTTTTTTTTTTTTTTTTTTTTTTGAGACAGAGTCTCACTTTCTTGCCTGGGGCGAGTGCCATGGCGTCAGCCTAGCTCACAGCAACCTCAAACTCCTGGGCTCAAGCCATCCTACTGCCTCAGCCTCCCAAGTAGCTGGGACTACAGGCATGTGCCACCATGCCCGGCTAATTTTTTTTGCTATATGTATTTTTAGCTGTCCAATTAATTTCTTTCTATTTTTGGTAGAAATGAGGTCTCGCTCTTGCTCAGGCTGGTCTCGAACTCCCGAGCTCAGAACGATCCGCCCACCTCGGCCTCCCAGAGAGCTAGGATTACAGGCGTGAGCCAACGCGCCCGGCTATCATACACTTTTTTGACACAGCAACTTTCCACAAGCCCATGTCTCACAGGGCCTTCAGGGAGTTACCCAAATCTTTCATTTTACTCAGAGACAAAAGTACTCTACCAAAACGATACCATCTTAAAATCAGCTCATAACTCATGCCTCAAAAATAAGACTTCACAAGTTCTACTGTCTTTGCTGTAATTGGGGGATGAAGACATCGTACCTAAGGAAGAAACATACGCACAGGTGAAAAAGCAAGTCTCTGAGACTAAGCACTTGTGTTTTTTAAAATCATGAATGGAAAACCCTACCATTTCTTTCATAAAACTATATTATAAAGGTGACTTTCCTATTTCCATGACATCATCAACATAAGTACAATAATTTAAAATAAAATGATCTCCAGCAAATATCAACCAGCTCATGAACTAAAGAGCTTCTGAGTGGCTACTACTGAAAAACTCTGAATTGAACTCCTATCCAATCAAAGAAGTCTCATATATTGTTTAACTAATCATTTTAATTTCCATTTCTTATCTTCAAATTATTTTAACTTCAGGCTTTTCACCCCCTATTAACTTTAGCATAACTTTAGTTTTTATATAAAATGGTTTGAATGGAAGTCTATGAAACTATTTTGTTTAAACAAAACATGGGCCCTAAAACCTAAGCTAAGTCACAAGCCCAGGTAAAAGAGGTGCTATCCCATGACTTTTTCTTCTCACTTTAAGAATATGTCATATGCCAGAGTTTTAAAACGTGACCAGTTGCACTGGCGACAGAAAAAAACAGCAGCAACTCTGTTCTAATTATAAGATGATTTTTAAAATTATTTTTATTTTTAAGATTAAACATCCTTATTGAAATTCCAGAAACATCGTCCTTGCTGATTCTTTGGACACACACACCTACAAGTTAAAAGTGATTCCTCAATTTTCAATGGCAAAGTAGAAAAAAAGAACATGTTTATAAGCTACAGTTCAATTCTGTCTTTTCCAAAAAATCTTACTTTGCTACCAAGCTGCTCACCAAACCTTAAGGAAAGACAATTTTTCAAAAAGCCAACAAAACCCAGAAATAGGAATCTAGGTAGGTTATCAATCCAAAATTATCACCCAAAACACTGCTGTTGCAAAAAAGGGTAGGAAGCCAAATTCCCATAGCTCATTAGAGAAGACCTTTAAAAAGAATTCAAAAATTTAGGACTGAACTACAGTGATGTAGACAGATTCAAAATGCAGATAATTAAAGAACAGTCAGCTTGGGAATATATTAGGCTTTCTCCTATTCCAACAGCGAAATAAAAACATGTGTTGCTGGAATATTAAAATTGTTCTTCCTAACAGAAGGTAAAGGGAGAGAATATGGAACAAAAGGTTGCAAAGACAAGTCGTTTTGAATCTAGGCTCTACTGCCCAGGAAAGGTGAATAGAGCTGACTCTTCTGAGCCAGTATGACTAAATTCTACATTTGGCCTAAAACCAGTGGACTATATATACCACTAATAAATATCAAGTGACCAATAGTGTTTGTGGTTTTAAAAAATACTTTTTAAATTATTATAAATTTCTATTCTGAAAAGCAGACTAAAATGACACTGGGCCATCCGGTCAGTTATAGAATAAAGGGCTCCCTCCAAAGAGAACTTAGCAGAAATTTAGGTTGGAAGGAACGTGAGTAACATGGAGTAAATGAGATCAGGCTGTCAGTAATAAGCTTCTTGCCAACCCCGGCTGTACGGAGTAGTGCTGAAGGAGCACCCACAGAATGTCTTAGAGGGATGCTTCTCAGAGATCAAACCAGAGCGCTGATTCTCAGAGACAAAAAGGATCTGTCAGTTTAACTCTTGACATTCTTCTCCTTAAAGGTTGGGAAGAAAATAAATATTTAATTTTTAACTATTCAGAGCTTTGGGCACATTATAATATTTAATATTCTGTAGCTTTCGTTTTCTGAACCTTTGGCTTATAATTTTTCTCAATTTATGTTACACTTAAATATGTAAGAATGTGCCTTAATCAGTAGTACCACATGAAAATATAAACCTTGTTCTTCCATAACGTCTACACAGGAAGAGTGAATGAATGGTACCCTAAATATTCTTCAGGGTTACTCTGTGTTCGTGACAAAAGATTAGGGCAAACCATTCCACTTCCATATCTTGAGCAGGAGTTAACTAGTCTTCAACCTCATCTTCCCAAATATCTCCATTAACATCCACAGCATGAAACAACCTGGAAACATAAAATAAGGTATAGTTTTATGTGCTTTGACAAAACTGAATATAATTTGCCTTTCCTTCTTTCAAATGTATTTTCTGCATTCTTCTGATAACATCTTTGTATATCTTTTATTCTCCTTTAATCATTCCACTAAGGAGGGCTGAACACTGAGTCCCTCTGAACAAGCTGCTTTACAGTTTATAAGAACAGCCCTTTTTTTAGGGTTAGGGTTAGGGTTAGACAAACCCTCTAGGGCCAAGAATAAACAATAAGAGGGGATGGGCAAGACAAAACAGATACTCAATGTATACAATATGTGGAATAAACCAACATTGGGAAAGTGAAGCAATCTGGAAGCAGCTGAACTCTGTCAAGATACTAGATGTCCAATAGTTCATGGGCAGAGCTATTTCTTCAATTTCTCTTACAGTTTCTTAACACCAGTGTAGGTCCTCTACACACACCTATTGACAAAGATCATCAACTGATGCTGAAAGTGGAGAGCTGTTGGACAACAGGATATTCACATTATGCCAAGGAATCACCCAACGGATTACTTACTAATAGCAACAAGTTTCTTTTTTTTTTTTTTTTTGAGATGGAGTCTCACTGTGTCACCTGGGTGCCATGGCATCAGCCTAGCTCACAGCAACCTCAAACTCCTGGGCTCAAGCGATCCTCCTGCCTCAGCCTCCCGAGTAGCTGGGACTACAGGCACACACCATGAGGCCTGGCTAATTTTCTATTTTTAGTAGAGACGGGGGTCTCGCTCTTGCTCAGGCTGGTCTCGAACTCCTGACCTCAAGCAACCCTCCCGCCTCGGCCTGCCAGAGTGCTAGGATTGTAGGCGTGAGCCACTGCACCCAGCTATAACAAGGAAAACTTACCTTTACGATGAAGCAAATGATAGAATTGGACATCGCACTAATAGAGGAGCAACCTGAGGTCATGGGCATTATGATGTGATACAATGTGGAGTATGCGTCACTCCTCATGAAGTATTCTCCTCAAAAATGTTACTCTAAATCTCACCAAAATCCAGTCTAGACCTAACTTCCAGTTTATAGGATATAGAGAGGATAGAGGAACAATCTAAAAGACACCATGCAGAAACAAAACTCTAGAAGGTAAGACATACAGGGCAACTGGCCTGAGCTCCTCAAAAAGTGAATGTTTCCCTCAACACACACACACACAGAAAAAGAGGGCCAAAACTTTTCTATATTAAGAGACTACAGAGGCAGAACCAAATACAATGAATGAACTTGATTAGACCCTGGTTCAGTAAAATAGCCTTAAAAGGTATTTTTAGGGATAATTGGGAAGTTTTAAACATGTTGCATTCACCAAATGATAATATGCCATTATTGTTAAATGTTTTAAAGTATTGTTGTTTTGTATTATAGAAGCATTTTCTTTTCTTAGGAGATACATGTCGAAGTATTTACAGTTGAAGCATTATCAAAACTCCAACTTAGCTTCATGTAGTTTGGCAAAAAAGTTAAATCAAGAGAACAAAAGCCCTATCAATTGTTAATTTAGGTGGAAGGTCTCCTACTATTCATAATCCTATCCTTTCACATTTTCTGTATGTTTGAAAATTTTCACTATAAAAAGTTAAAAGGATAAAGCAATAAAAATTTCTAAATAGTATATATTCTCATTATAAAACTCATTTCCAAAAAAATAATATAAAAATTCCTGTATGTGGGAAAACATGTAAGAGAATTCTCTAAATAAGTCCAAGTACTTAAGTAAAACACTGGATTTGTGGTCTGCAATTCAGGTACTAAAAATTGCGGCTGAGCCTAAGGAATTCTGTGTATACGTACCGGTTAAAACACGGGGAAGCAGGATCAGTGAAATGTTTGTAAGGGTTTGCTCTAGAGAGAGAACCCATGCAAAGCCAGCAGAAATACTGCATACAGCCGGTACATGTCATCTTGTTACAGCCGTCTAATTTCTGGTGGGAAGCATAGAAAGAGAAAAATATCAAGGCTGTAAAAGCAAAGGAGAAATGTACATGCCAAAAAGATTCAGTACAACATTCTCCTAGTCTCCTCCTTTTTCTCATGTAGGGTTGAGATATACATGTAACACACTGATAACTATTTAGTGCTTACTATTTTGTATTACAAGTCAAATACAGAAATTATCTGGCAGGTGTTCCTACAACTAGCTACTTGGCACAATCCCTTCTGATAAACACAACACATACAAGTCAAACATATAACTGGAACATGTAGTTAGATTAATATTAAAATGTGTGAATTTAGTATTTTCGAGTTTTAAATTTTTACATAAATCTAAGTAAACATTTGGTATCAAGTCCTCCACTCTATTATAGGGCTAAGGCATGTCAAAAGTGGCTAAATATAATGCCAGTTTCCTTAATGGAGTAACTGGGGACTCAACAGTAGGTTCAATTCAGATGTAATGGATTGGAACAGTAGAATCAAATGCAAAGATATATTTTGATTTTAAAAGCTATTAAGATTTTGTCAAAAAAAAAGATTTTGTCAAGAAGCAATAGATTTATTTAATTATTTTAGCTCAGATTTATAGAAAAACGTTTCCATTTCCTGAGTGTATAGTAAACAGGTGTGCTGCATTTCAGTATAAATAGTTCTGAGAGGTCAGATTTTTTTTTCTTTAATCACACAAATGGGTGAAGAGTTGACTGTAGGTTTAGTATGCTTTCCTCATAATCCATTCAATTTTGAGATAGATACAACATGAGAATAACTGTCATTGTACGAAAGTACTTTGAAAGGCAAAGTCTACACACATTTAGGTCAATGATATTTAGTAGTAAATTTGAATCTTCTCAGTAAGATGGCTTAATAAATACCAACAAGTGTTTTCTTAATAAATCATAAAGTTGACTAGCAAACTCCTTGAGGCAATCGTAACATGCCTGCGAGTCTTTTGCCTCCAAGCCTGTACCAGAACATTTACCTCTATGGGAGTCCCACAACATGGGCAGCTCTTTGAGTTCTTTTCTAGCCACTCCTTACTTTCCATCTCTTCCAGTGCCTTCTGAATTACCCTCTTACCATACCTCTGTTCCAAAAATCTTTTATTGGCTTCATCTGCTTGCAGGTACTCATTTCGTAAGTCTATTAATTTCTCTAGGAAGTGAAATGGAAAATTAACTTTTATACAACTTTCCAATGCCGACTAAAAATCATTACAAATGGCCATAATCTTTGACTACTCAAACAATGTACAAACGACAAAGAACAGGAAGGAATCCCTCAACTAGAAAAATTGGACTTGCTAAAGGTGATAGAATAATAGGTTATTTTTTCCTTTGATTTTGACTTCTTAATGTTAATATGTTTGTGCAACTAATAGTATACGTTAAAGACTGACTTATCTAAAAGACATTAAGGTTGTCGGCCGGGTGTGGTGGCTCACGCCTGTAATCCTAGCACTCTGGGAGGCCGAGGCAGGCGGATCGTTTGAGCTCAGGAGTTCGAGACCAGCCTGGGCAAGAGCGAGACCTCGTCTCTACTAAAAAAATAGAAAGAAATTAGCTGGACAACTAAAAAATATATATATAAAAAAAATTAGCCAGGCCTGGTGGCCCATGCCTGTAGTCCCAGCCTACTCGGGAGGCTGAGGCAGTAGGATCGCTTGAGCCCAGGAATTTGAGGTTACTGTGAGCTAGGATGATGCCTCGGCACTCTAGCCCGGGCAACAGAGTGAGACACTGTCTCAAAAAAAAAAAAAAAGGACAAAGGTTATTGCTCTAATGTTCTCAAAATAATAAAATTGTTAGTTTTATATTTTATATGATAATATATATTTTAAAAAATAAAGAGAGAGAAGAGAGAGAGATTCTTCATTTTGCTGAAGCCCCAAATCTATCTTCAATTTCTTCCCTGAATGTTGTGAAATACCTGAAATGTACCATAACCTCTCAACAATAATGGTACAGAAGTCTAAAGTAAAGGCTTATATTATACTTTGGTAAGTTCTCCATCCCTTCTGCCCGTACCTTCTACAAGACTCTGCCCTAGGCATCTGGAATTGTCTACTTACTCCTTCCTCATAGGGTACTTTCTTAGAAATAATGACACTCTGCTGACATTAGCAATTAGTAACTATACTAATAATAGCATAAACAGTTAACATCCCGCATTTTACATGTATTATGTTTCTCAAACTATGGTGAAGGACAAGTATTCTTTCCCTGATCTGTCAAGGATCAACACTTTCATAAAATACAATCAAATGAATTATTAGAAAAACGAAAGTAAAGACAAAAAGTATAAGCCTAAATTTTTATTAGATTTGACTGACATAAAATTCTGTGAAATCACTATAAAGTTTCAAACCCTCTTTATTTCTATATTTATCTCATCATAGACCAGGGTAACAAATATAACAACTTTGAGTAGCGCTATATTAGCTCTCTCAATCCTTAGAATAATGAAGTAGCTATTATCATCCCTGCTAGTCTGAGAAGGACTAAGCCACCAAAGTCCAGTGAGATCGACGCTAAGGGCCTGCTATCCTTACCCTTATCCAGATCAGAAATGGCAAACAGGTCTCACCTCCTGTGCCTACTTCAACAGAGCGTGGCTTTCTGGAGCGCCGTGTTGAGGAAGGTTCTGAGGCCTTCCTGGGCTCAATGAGAAAGCTCTTGATGACTAACCAGGCACATGGGCCATGGAGACGAGAGTGGTGGCTTAGATGCCCTGCATTTGCCACCCAGGATCAACATTTTTCCACGTTCATAAGTAGAATTTACCTTGTCATTCCTTTTCCCGGAATGTTCTCCCAATATATGTATGGTTTTCCTTACTTCTTTCAAGTCTTAAGCCATTTTGCCAGCGAGGCCTTCCTTTCTTTCCCTAACTAAAACCCCAAGTCCCCTCCCCTTCAGAACATCTCATATCCCGTTCCCTGCCTTTTTTGTTTTCCCTGCTCAGCACTTACTACCACCTAATATCCTTATTTATTTTGTTTGCCTGTCTCTGCCACTATAATGTACATTCTATGAGGGCACAGAATGTCTCTTCTGGTCGCTACCACATCCCCAGAGCCTAGGACAGTAACTGACACGGAAATATCTGCTGAGTGAATACTTCCAAATTGAAGGAATGGAATCCTAAGGCTTTGGGGATGGGGTGGGTGGTGGGAGTCTGGGTTCACACAGTAACAACGTACCTGCAGTCACCTTACACGGGGAGACCCCATGGTAGGTCAATCTGCACAGGGTGCAGAAGGCAAAGTTGCAGCTGGAGCAGATGCCCATGGTGCAGCCAGGCTCCTGCATGACAGGCAGCTGGCAGCAGGGGCGGGGGCAGTACACCACATCCGCCATCAGGTCCAAGGTGGACTGGAGGAGAAGGCGGTCGTAACGGGCAAATAACTCTGCTTCCACTAGCTCTTTGACCTGGAGGAAAATACAAAACACCATAGGTTTGATGATTCCTCAACCAGTTCTGATCCTGAGGAGAGTCTTAGGATGCTGGTGTAAACCAGATGGACATATAGATTAAAACCTCTACCTCAGCCTGAGCAAGAGTGAGACCCACCTCATTTCTACAAAAAATAGAAAAAGTAGCTGGGTGTGGTGGTGTACACCTGTCGACCCAGCTACTCGGGAGGCTGAGGCAGGAGGATCACTTGAGCTCGGGAGTTCGAGGCTGCAGTGAGCTATGATGAGGCCATCTGCACTCCCACCTGGGTGACAGAGGGAGACCCTATCTCAAAAACGAAACAAAAAAACCCTCTATCTCACTTCAATATCAAACCAAGTATGGCAATAGTCCATACCTTGACTGAGATGGTGGTTGTGTGGGGCTATACCTTTGTCAAAACTAAGCAGACTGTACAATTTAAATGTGCACAGTTTATTGTAAGTAAAATTATGCCCTAATAAAGTTGAGTAAAAAACTAAAACACCAGATAGGCTTTATTTATGCTAAAGTCTGTAAATAAGTGGGGTAAACATTCCAAGGGATTCCCCCTTCAGATCCCAACCTCATAAAAAGACAGGCCAGTGCTTCCCCAAGGTTGATGGGATCCTAGCAGATATACAAAGTAAATCACCAGAATTACTTCATGATTACTTTTTTAGCACTCATCCTTGCTTAGGACCGTCCATTCCAAGGCCAGCAAAGGAAACATTTACATTTGCTGAAATGGTAGTATAAGACCACAGTATTGTTACTGGACACAGTGAAACAATTTGTGAGTTGGCTTCAAGGCCTTCAGCTGCTCTGGGAGGCCTGGGAAATTCTGAGACGGTATCTCCCTGTGTGAAAGATAATTAAGAGGCAACTGTCAGCAGGGTAAATATTTACCTGACCAGGTGTGGCCACTGAAGGGCACTTTGGTTCTGGGCAGTTGAGGCACTGAACCTGGCCGTCTCTGATCTGGATTTCAAAGTAGTCCTTCAGACAGGCTTTGCAGTACACATGCCTGCACTCCAAGAAGTACATGCATTCGCTACCCAGCTTCTCACAGAAACAGATATTGCACAGGAACAATTTACTATTAAAGCATTTTATCTGCTGAGCTTGATCAAAGTCCAAGATTTCCTGGATCAGACTTGACAATGATTCCACATCCTGCACAGCTCTCTTGTCCACAACTTCCTCTTGGTCTACATCAGATCCAGCAGCTCCTCCAAAATCTAGCTCTGTTTTGGGAGAGGCTTGAGCCATCCTTCTCTGCACTTTTTTCTGAGAACCCATCTTAAGCTCAAAAGGAGAGACAATATTCAGGTATGCTAGGGTCTCTTCCTTAAGAAACTGCATCCAGGCAAACAGGACCACGCTGCCACGGTGTTCTTCCCATAGGTTGTCTAAGTGCTTGCACAGGGCGGATAGCTAGGAGAAAACACACAAGGACGCTGGTGAGTTTGGAAAGATGATGCTCTTGCCAACTTCTGGTTTCCCTAGAAATCTTTTTTAACTTGAAAGTTAGGCCCTTACACTTTGTAACACTATTTTTTACTGCTGTGATACACTGTGCTACAAAATAGTGCCAACATTCTTATTGAAGCACTTTTTAAACTATTCAGCAACATGAGCCAGAGCAGAATGTAAAGTCAGAAGCCAGAAGTGCCATGAAAACAAGAGAAACAGCAAGACTCCATAAGAAGGAAAACTAGATTTACAGTTGAGCCACTGAAACGGAGGACTTGGTCTGTTCTTTACTTGTTCTTTGTCTTAGCATTGCTATATTATCTCATTTAGGAGAAAGAGATCTAGTTCTAAAATGAACTCTCTTCCTTTCGGAGTCCTAGCCCTTTGGGTATCATGGAATAACGGTTAGAAAGAACAGTTTCAAAATTAAATTCTAACTTTCAGTCCTATCAAAAAGCGAATTCATCTGAAAAATTACTAACAATTTAACCTTAGTCCTTGTTTTTCCAGTTTACAAGCTGCTTTTAACTAAGCAATGTGGGCTTATCTGAGCTCCCGGCTAATGGAGGGAAGGCAGACTGACACTGACTCTAGACATAATCACAAGCTCTCAACATGGTTTGGCTGCCACAGAGAAAGCTCACCCTTCCTAAACTAAGCAACAAAAGTTAAATTATTTTGACTTTTCCTCTTTAAAAGTGGTTTGTTCAATTTGTTTTTTTTTTTTTGAGACAGAGTCTCACTCTCTTGCCTGGGGCGAGTGCCGTGGCGTCAGCCTGGCTCACAGCAACCTCAAACTCCTGGGCTTAAGCAATCCTACTGTCTCAGCTTCCCGAGTAGCTGGGACTACAGGCATGAACCACCATGCCCGGCTAATTTTTTTTTTCTATATATATTTTTAGCTGTCCAATTAATTTCTTTCTATTTTTGGTAGAGACGGGGTTTCGCTCTTGCTCAGGCTGGTCTCGAACTCCTGAGCTCAGAATGATCCGCCAGCCTCGGCCTCCCAGAGTGCTAGGATTACAGGCTTGAGCCACCGCGCCCGGCCTGGTCTGTTCAATTTGAAAGGCAAACATAAGAGGATTTTTCCATTAGAAATATAAAATACTTGTAAGTAGAGCTCAGGAATTATAAGCAGCTTTCCTTTTTTAGGTAAACATCCAAAAATAAGCCTTCCAGATGGTAAACAAATTTTGTAAATTTAAATAACAAGAAGACTACATTTTCTGTTCCTTGCTCTGTTCAGTGCTGCACAGGAACTACCTTAAATACTTATGGATGGATTGAGACTGGACAACTAATGCTTTCTCACATTTGCATGAATATGATTACAAGATAAACCATGCTTTTTAGGAATCTGCTAAAATCCATGAATGTGATAAATACTAAAAGGGAAGCTGTGAGTGCTGTGTGAGCCACCAAGTCTAATGAAGAAGCCATTCTCCTCCGTCCTTTTTACTCGTCCCTTCTCAAAAGAGGCAGCTGGGATGCATGTGAACGTGAAGGGCGGAGGAGATAAAGAGCAAGAGAGAAACTGTGTGCATGTACACTGAGGGAGGATGATGGAAAATACTAAAATACTAAACCTACTTCCATCTACCCACCCCAATTCAGAGAATGACAGGTCCATGTGTCAATTTCACTATCGACAGGTCAGACTGATAATGCCAAGGAATCAGGGTGCAGCAAAGAAGAAATAAACCAAGAAGGAACATAAGAGACCAATTAAAATGTCAACTATATGCATAAAAATTTATTTGACAAAGAATTCTACTATAATTTTAGCTGTGAAATCAAAATGAACAACCATCCCCCAACCCACCTCCCCTCCTGCCCCAAAGCCAGCATTAGGTAGATGTGCTGGTTGGCTGTAATCTGAAACCGCAACCATACGTCCAGTTAATCTATCCCTGTTTTGTGCATGTGTGTGCACGCACACGCATAGATGCAAAGTATCAAGAGCTCCCTGGAGAAATGGAACTACAAATATCTAAATAATTCAGTCGACTATCAGTGACTAAATGTCAAACAGTCTTGGTATTCCTGGGCAAATAATCAACTGTCTTGCATCTATTGCTTCTGGTACAGATAACAGAATGCAAAGTAATATTCCTTTTTATTCTACATGTATTATTGTCCTTTTTTCAAGTTTAATCTTGTTTTTAAACCACACGCTAAATTTTGTAAAAGCACTCTCATCTAAAAGATTAGACTGGACTGGTGGATGGAGGCATGACAACTATATGATCAAAAGGGAAAAACTGATGAGCTATTCCTTGAGGTCAGCAACTCTTGACAGCTTTTGTCTTAATATACATCAGCCTATCAATCTTCATCAAAATTTCTAGAAAAGTAGCTGCTATTGATCCATTATCTATCCCAGAATACTTAAGATTAGCTTCAAGTCATATTTATGTCTTAATCAAGAGTTGAGGTTGTTACTATAAGAGGATATATAACCCAGAGGAAATCAAGGTTCTTAATATAAGGTCTCGGGCCTTAATGAGCTCTCTATAGGAATTATACATATTTCAGTGTGTGTGCATTTATGTCTATGTGACACCAGTCAACATTTGTTATTAACATACAGATTTTTTTAAAGAAAAGCAATCATATTTACTCAGAAAATTTGATTATAACTACATTAACTCAATCTTTAGTCCTAATTACAATCAAATCTTTAAGGAATGGATAAGAAACTAAGAAAAAAAGTAAGGACAATGAGGAGGACCTCATAGTCTCCATTACAATAGTTTAAATTAAAAACAGCAAGACAAGAAAGGAAACAACACACTCGATTAAAAATTACTCCTACTGCACTTCATAATGATTAATTGTTTTAATCACTGCCATTCCTTTTTAAAACACCAAACATTTTCAATTCATCAACATTAGGATTCATAAAGTCAAGGGGAAAAAAATTATAAAATCAAAGCCATTTGTTCTCTTCATGCACTGAATTTAAGATCATCAAGGTAGTCTTCAATTAAAGATGATTTTTTAAGTTTCTAAAAATGGATAGGAACAATTAAGTTTCGGGTCTAACCTGAGTTGGTGACAGCCATTTGCCACTAAGTGTGAATGAAGGTGGGGAGGAGGATGGATAATCTGGTGG
This sequence comes from Avahi laniger, assembly GCA_963575035.1. Lineage (NCBI taxonomy): Eukaryota > Metazoa > Chordata > Mammalia > Primates > Indriidae > Avahi > Avahi laniger. The sequence continues at coordinate 15,114 of CAUYSK010112663.1, forward strand.
CAGTTCAAAGTTCAGCACAAGAGGAGGCAGAAAGCAAATGGTGTATTCAAAGCCACTATTCTGGAGACACTCATTTGAATTGCCTGAACCAAAAACAAAGATTAGAAAGGATCAGTTGGTCAACACTTGAGTGTCTATTACTGTTGAGCAGTGCTCAAGAAAGACTTAATGCTTTAGTTGAGGGGATAAGAACCCTCCTAAAGCACTATTTGCTAATTTTAACTGCATAGCCACCACCTTAAAAAAAAATCTTATAAACCCTTGAAAAATCTACCAAGCACCATGAAATGTATAATGAAGATACACAACTTATTCTTGTATACATTTCTGAATACAATTCCCAACACTAACGACCAAGTAACAACACAATGTTGTGTTTTGTTGTTGGTTTGGTTTACAGATGATTAAAGACACAATCTAGAGAAAAGGATGTTTATTTCTACCATACAGCCATGATCTACTTAGACCAGTATGCGCCAACTATCCATGAATCATAGTTGAGAAAATCTATACCAACACAGTGATCTCAGACTTGAGAGCATGATACAACACACAACACGCTCACAATCAAAGCTTCATTTAAATTGTCACACTTACTTTCTTTACTCAATCCATTTCTAGTAGAAATATTTTGAAAAAGTATATACATCAAGGTCTTCTGTGAATGTATCAAAAGTAGTTTTGTTTTTTCTGAAGCAAAAGGTCACAGAGTAACAGCATATATCACATGTTTATGGCAGTTGAAATGATTCTGGAAACCAAATAGTATTAACAACCACCACGGTACTTTAGAGTTTTCCAAGTGTTTTCACATACATTATTTCATTTTCTCTTTGATTATCTCTATTTAACAGCCAATCAGCTGGGCACAGTGCCTCACACCTGTAATCCTAGCACTCTGGGAGGCCAAGGCGGGAGGATTGTTTGAGGTCAGGAGTTTGAGACCAGCCTGAGCGAGAGTGAGACCCTGGCTCTGCTAAAAAAAATTAGCTGGGCAACTAAAAATAGAAAAAATTAGCTGGGCATGGTGGCATGTGCCTGTAGTCCTGCTACTCAGGAGGCTGAGGTAGGAGGATCACTTGAGCCCAGGAGTTTGAGGTTGCTGAGAGCTAGGCTGACCCCACAGCGCTCAAGCCCAGGCAACAACAGGGATACTCTGTATCAAAAAAAAAAAGAAAAAAAAAAAAACCAGCCAATGATTCACGGCTGATAAACTGCTACTTAGAAGAAGACTAGGATGTATGAAATATGCAAGATAATGGTTCGCGTCAGTGGTCTAAAAGGTGGAATCAAATTGAAAACTATTTAGCCCCCATTCTAATTTTTATTTAAAACAGAAACAGTCATTAAATCTGTAATGCTATCATCTATCACTAATGCCTAAAAACACAAAATGACAACTAGTTTAGGGTACACTAAGAAATCAGGAATGATCTTTATTAAGAAAAATCTGTTTAAGAGCATATTATTAACTAACCGCTCACAAATATCTTGAAATTTTGTGGCAAATCCAAATAGATCCTGGTTTCTCCACCTTGGACAGATTCTGCTTTTCTAAATTCATCTCCATCATAAATACTCGCCAGGGCCAGCAATTCATCCTCCTGAGCTTCTCGATCTTCTGACGACATTTAATTTTCTGAGGAACTGAAGATAATCGTTCAAATCAGTAAAGAATAGAAAATGCAAAGAGTTGGGAAAAGTTTAATGGCACTTAAAAAACAAGTTCTTCACAACTACAAAGAATTAATCAATATTCTCATTTTCTGCTAAACCAAAAATGACAGACGTATCTAAAATTCCATTAGCTCTGCAACAGCAATAGTCTTTTTCAAAAGAGATGGTTGTGGTGCTTTTAATTGCTGACTTTCTCAGTTAGGTTATTTTATGACTAATTTGGGGGAAAATGTTCAACTTAAAA
>CAUYSK010112664.1:0-19689 GCA_963575035.1 Avahi laniger
TTTTCTATATATTTTTAGTTGTCCAATTAATTTCTTTCTAATTTTAGTAGAGACGGGGTCTCGCTCTTGCTCAGGCTGGTCTTGAACTCCTGAGCTCAAACAATCCGCCCGCCTCGGCCTCCCAGAGAGCTAGGATTACAGACGTGAGCCACCGCACCCGGCCCCTTTCTTTTCACTAATATCCAAACCTACAGATGATTTTAGACAGAAATATAATATACAATGAGAAAAAACATTAAAAGCTAACTTTATTTATGGTCTCAGCATTTAAAACGTTTGTTATACAGCAAAGAATTTAAAATAATTAATGTTCCATCTAGTTAAAGGAAAGCACTGAATCATCATGCGACTAGTGGTTGCTGTTGCCTACCTTGGTTCTCTGCTAACCTCCCACTGCACAAGCATTGAGCCTTTTTCTCAGGAGACTAAAACAGCAGCTCCAACACCAAGGAGCATCACTAAATGAAAGATAACAATGTGTGACAAGGACTGACAGCTATTTATCCACACTATTCAGAAGAGTACAAGAGTCTGTACCTCCCTATAGAGCTTTGTCCACCCAATGACTGTGCCTTGGGAAATGAATTTATCGCATTTTATTCTGTAGACTTGACTCTATGATATAAGGAAAAAAAATTTTAAAGAGAAGCATAGAGCTCCAATCATTATTTTGGCTTTCTGTTGATTGAATTTGTATAGCATCAACTTGCTGATTCTCATTTATTATTCATGTCTCCTGTGTGTATAGTTCTTTGCAGTGGAGAGACTTTGCCCTCCTCTATTGTATATGAATCTTCTAACAATCTTGTAAGGGGACAAGGACATGTATTACTATCTGTGTCATACATATAAGGAAAATGAAGTTTATAGAGGTTATATGCTCCTTTCAATGTCAGAAGCAAGAAATGCAAAAGATGTCAATAGATCCTAAGTTGCTCAAGTCTGTCCAAGGCTCATTCTACTACACTACATGACTGGGGAGATATTACTATGACAAAACACAAGAAGTCATCTGTGATTGCAGTCCAAGATTTTATCAAATATGGCTTTGTGCATAATAACAAATGTGGAACATTTTTTCTTTATTCCATTTGCATGAGATGCAAAAGAAATAAAATATTCATTAATGAAAACTGCTTTGAAGTATAAAACTTTCATGCCCTGCTTAAGTATTAAAAGCTGCCAGTTATTTATATTCACTAAGATCCTATTTTTTTTTACACTAAGAAATTTATAGCAAGGGATTGGTTACACATTGTGGGGCTGGCTCATCAAGTTTGAAATCCATAGAGCAGGCTGTCAGGAAAGGAAGGCTAGAATTCTTAGGCCTGGGCTGAAGCTGCCATCTACGTTTGAGGTATCCTCTTCTGGGAAGCCTAAAATCTGTTCTTTAGGCTTTTCAATTGATTGAATCAGGCCACCCAGATTATCTAGGATACTCTAACACTCTATTTCTGTGTAAAGACTAATTTAATTATGATGACTCGTAATGAAGGTTTATGGATACAATGACTCAGAAATTAAAGAACAAGTGAATTATTCACCACTGTCATTTGGCTACCAACCAGAATGCTCAGAATGCTGGACTACTGGATTAGCCTCATCAGTAAGCTATTGGTCGTACTATGATGGTTGAGAACATGTCCAATGATTTTTTTGGCTCAGGGAGATAAATTGGGAAGTTATAGAAGGTATTTTTTTTCTTTGTAACTCTCCAATTAAGCGGAATAAATTCATTAAGATTAAAAAGTTGTCTTTAGAATAATATAATGAAACTAGTAAAACTTTTTTTTTTTATTTTTCTATTTTTTTGTTTTTCTTTATGTTTTTATTTCAACATATTATGGGGGTACAGAAGTTTAGGTTACATATATTGCCCTTGCCCCCTCCTTCCCCAAGTCCGAGTTTCAAGCATGTTCATCCCCTGGGAGGTGCGCATCGCACTCATTGCTTGTGCATGTGCCCCTCCCCTCCTCCCTGCTGAACATTCAATAAATGTTATTCTTATATGTGCACGTAAGTGTTGATCAGTTAATACCAATTTGATGATGAGTACATGTGGTGCTGGTCTTTCCATTCTTGGAATACCTCACTTAGTCAAGTGGTCTTTAAATCTAAATTAAGCTAGAACTAAAATATTTTAGAAGTGATCTGCTTGTTTCACAGGCAATATTTGGTAACTATTTTATTGTTCTAGTGTAATTTCTCTTTGAGATAGTCTACTTTCCATTTTACAACCGGGTTGTTTTGATCAAGGAAAGAAAAGCTAAAAACATATAGATGATGTAGGACAATAAGAATGCAAACATTATAAAAGCATTAATCATATAAATAGTTCAGCAAATATTATCTGTACCATCACAGCTCATTTGTTCTTTTTTGTTGTGTTTTATATCACTGTATTATAATAAACTACGGTTTCACATCATCCATCAGCAATTGGATTATAGCTGTACTGCAATTTGCTTAATTGGTATCAAAGCAAAAATTATGCTGTACCGGACAGGTTGTTAACAGAATGTAACAAAGGGAGAAAAATGTCATCTCTAGCAAATCTGAACATCACATTATAATGCTATCCCTATCAAGGCAAGTGGATTGGTTTTAAATGTCATGATGAATAATTAGGAACTGTTAGCATGATCTGTGATCATTCGGAAAGTATTCTATTAAGATACTATACACTTTTGGCTAGAAACTTTGAATTTTTAAATCACCTGTTAAGAAAAAATACTAAAGAAAAGAGATAATATTGTGCCATCAAAGGTAGAAGTTAAGTTTTCCTGTCTTAGAAGCAAAAGGGAATTTTTAAACTGAATCATTCAAAATGAATGCACTTACTCCAGGATGAACAAAAGCTACATTTTTCACAGTCAAAATTCAAATTTCTATCCACTTTGAAATGTAATTTGAGAAGCTAGTAGCTGATTTAAACATGAACATATTCTAGTTGGAGTCTACACCCACCTGACATCAAATATTTTTTAAAATAATTTTTAAAATGCATTAGTTGAGTAAAGATACAGACTTTCAAAGATATAGTTTACAAACATGCATACACACAACTGTACTTAGATCTCTCTACTCTCGTTCGTGTAAATGCAAAGCCTAAAGCCAACTTTGCAAAATCTACTTGAAAATGGAATGCCAGACTGTAAATAAAATAATATATTTCTCATACATAAATATAATTATTATAATAAGTTTTACCTAATTATATTTTCAAAGCCTAATTTTAAAATAAAGTGCATTCCTTCATCAGCAAATAGTGGAAAAAGGAGAGGTAGCAATCAACTTTGTGACATCTGAAAATCAACTTGTATTTTTAAATGGAAAAGGTAATTTATAAAATAATATGTCTCACATAAAGCCAATATAATTGTGAGGTGTGTTACATAACTTATAACATATGATTTTATATACACATTATGTTAGAATATGTCTGTGTACAAGAAGACACATATAAGTATGTGGAAGTAAATGTAAGCACCCCTGTTCCTTTAATAAGTAATGGCTGGGTATTGCTCACATGGCTGTGTGCTATTTCATTGACAAATCAAAAAAGGACATGATAGATTCATTGAATATTATGGCCAAAAGGGAATTTTGAGATCTTTTAGTTCAATCTTATGCAGTTCAAAATGTTAATCAAAATATATTTAAATACATTATAGATGCATATTGTCATCAAACTAAAGTTTGTTAAAGGCACAAAATTGAGCAGCTCTTATGATGAGGTACATATACTTCCAGACAGACATTAGCCACTCTCAACTGTGGCTACATATTAGAATCATCTGAGAAATTTAAAAATAACAATGCTCAGGCATCTCACCCCCAGAGAGTTTATTTAATTTGTATGGGTGAAGTCTCGTTAGCAGTGTTATTCTGGTACTTACCATCAGTATATTTCTAAAGCACACAGTAATGTGCAGCCAGGGTTAAGGACCACTGACCCATATAGGTCACTGTTAGGAAAAGTAGTCATTGTTAGGAAAAGATACTAAAACTCAAATACAACATATCAAAAATGAGCAAAGTCTATCTCAAAGTTAAAACAAATTATTAATACTGCAAAGCAGGTTCATACATGTAAATTCATATAAACAGTTCTTTCCATGTTTATTGAATGAATAATTATGCATACATATTTTTAAATTTTAAATTAAGGCTATTTTACATTTCTATGACACTGAAATTGTTAAAAAGTACTTTACAAACATTAATTGTACTTCACAATACCCCTATAAGCTACATATTATTATTTCTGTTTTTCAAATGGGAAAACACAGGCATAAAGAGGCCAAACTAATTGCCCACAGTCACGCAGCTAATGAATGTTAGAGCTGGGAATACAGGGGAGGGTTCTAGTTTTTAATTTCCTTATCTAATAAAGTTTTCCATAGAGGTGTAGAAGACAAAACCTTGCAAAAAATATTTAAATTTAGTGCTTATTTTTTTAATAAGGCACTTTGTCATGATCTACAAACATTTATTATGTAGCTTCTATGCACAGAGTACTGTGACAGACACAGAGAACATAGAATAGTATAGCATCAAGAACCTCCATTTCAGACTGAACCAAGAACTTTTATTCTAAATATAGGACTGTAAACTAAAATAAAATCTGAAGCCCCCCAGCTGACTGAATAGACCCCCTCTTGGCTAAGGGAGAAAACTTAAATCTGAGTTGCTGGCACTGAATCATTAACAGGCCTAAGACTGTGCAAGGCAAAACTTAAACCACACCTGCAGGCCACCAATTTACTTAACAGATCACTTGAGTTTCTGTAAGTGTTGAATGTCCAGTGTCTTATTTCTGATTAACAGACACCCTTAAGTTAAGACATTCCAAGCCTTTAGACAAAACTCCATTTCTTTAACCAATTACAAAATCAAAAAATGTAAGCCTCCCCCTCTTTGAGATGATCACCCTTTCTGGGCCAAATAAATGTATGCCCTCTACATATTAAGTTATGGTCTTATATGTGATTCCTGTCTCTCTGAATGTATAAAACCGATCTGTAATCCAGCGACTGTTCTCACATTTTCAGGACCTCTTAAGTCTATGTGCTCTGGGCCAGTCACACACATTTGGCTCAGAATAAACCTCTTTAAATTATTTTACATATTTTGGGATTTTTTTCTTTTAACAGACTAAGAAATTTTGTTTGAGGTGAGCATGTATAAAGTAAACAAACCATACAAATACCACATGTGCTAAGAGCCAAATCTGTGGCAAAGAAAGAAAAGAATAAGAATTTAGGGATAATTTTTGCAAAAGTTTAAAATCAAACTGGTGTAAAGACATGAAAACATTTGAGGCAGAAATATGTATAAAATGTTTGGAAACAATTGTTCCATGTCTCTTGATCTCAGTATCCACGGAGAAGAGTGTGGATAATGAAGTTTGGAAATGGTAAGGGTCAAAGGGTGAGAGGACTGAATAGCAGTCTAAGAAGTCTGGGTATTACTCAGTGGGGAATGGGGAATATCACTGATAATTTTTAAATAGAGAGGTTTCAAACGCAAAGTACTATTTAGGGATATTAATCTAAAACCTAATTTGTAGATTGAAATGGGAGAATCGAGAGGCAAGGAGGCCAATTAGGACATATATTGTTAGGTGGGTTGGGAAAGGGCCTGGCCAATAGCAAGTGTGGGAATAGAAAGGAGAGTGTGAGTGAGCAAGACGTTTGAAGGGAAACATTAAAAGACTTGATAAACAAATGAATATGGGGAGCAGTGGAAAGGAATTTGAAGGTGATAGATCTGTCAGCATGTGAATACTCTTTATGTCTAGCTAGGTCTTGAATGCACGTGGTGATGCAAAACTCCCTTTAACATGTGGTAGCAGCCTCAGTAGCAGCTCATTTTCTATTGCAATGACCCTAATTACTAGAAAGTTTGTTTTATTAGGCAAAAGTTTCACTTTAATGTAACTTTCATCCATTGGTTTTAGGTTTGTTCTTATATCACTCTAACTCATAGACTAGCATTATTTTTTTCTATATATAGGCCCAGATAGTAAATATTTTAGGTCTTACAGGCCATATGGTCACTGTCATAATTATCCATCTCTGCTGTAATAGCATGAAAGCAGCCATAGGCCATACATAACACGAATGCGTGTGGCTGTATTCCAATAAAACTTTCTTTACAAAAACAGGTGACAGGCCAGTTTTGGCCCAAGGGACACAGTTTGCTGATCCCTGCTTTAGCTCATTATCATGTTTAAAAACGTTAAAAAACATTTTATCCTTCAAACTGTCTACAAAACCTTCTCCTCTCCAGCCTAACTATGGCCAGGTCCCTCAACTATTCCTGATATGACCTAATTTTGAATCATACTTTCATGCTTTTCAGTAATGTGTCCATATATTTCTTAGACTGTGGCACTCATAGTTTAATAAATCCCTCCCAAAATGGTCAAACAGTAGAGTGAGGCATTGACTTCATTTTTTGAAGACTTTAGGCTACTAACAAACTCTGAGTTAATAGCCACATTACTATTTCAACTCCTGTATCAGATTAAGATCCCTCTTTTCACTTGGAGGAGGTGGCTGCTATGGAGGCTGCTACTCTTGCTCTCTGTGACTCTCACTTTTGCTAATTGTGCATTGCAGGGATAAGATTAATAAAGGCTGCTTTGTTCTTGGAGCTCTAGAAAAGCAGGTGCAACTACTCAGTGCCTAATGGATTGGCTTCTTGCCCTCAAAAACCTAGCCCTTTATCTGTTTTAGATACTTGATTTCTACTTCTGATGATTTCCCCATCGTCCTGTGAGCTGGAAGGAATCTGTGGAGGAATGATCTGTGTGGCCAGCGCTCAGATCAATCTACATGGCGCCCTGTTCAAACTTACAGGTGGTAGAGGAGGCATTTGCTGAGACAGGAGGACTGCCATTTTCATTCCCTGAAGATCGTGAACTTCTTGGAGACTTAACTCAATGATGTCTGCAATTGTATCTGTGGCCTTTGGTCAAAAGGTGGAATTAGGAACTACCAATGGCCCTTTGTTACACATGCTTTTTATTTTAACTTGAGTTTTAGTAAAGACCATCTGCAGAACAGGTGCTGCTACGACAACCAGCCACTCTTTCTCAAGTCACCCTTTCTAATTGTCTTCATGGCACTTATCACTATATAAACTGTCTTATTTGTTAATTAGTATACTTTTTCTCACTGCAATGTTCCAGGAACTGTTTGGTGCTAGAGGATTTAGTGGTGAATAAGATGTAGGCTTTGCTCTCAAGGATATAACCTTTTACTGGGGAAGCCAGAAAAATATGAATAAAATTACAATATATAATTATTACTAATATTCTTGGCATTAATGTCATGACCCTATGCTTTTTACATGAACTACTACATAATAACTTCTCTATTTTTTATTAATGTATTTAACTCTTTGTGTGTCTTCCAGCTGTCAGTTGCCATGTTACAAACAACCTAAAACTTGGTTAAAACAACTTTTATTTAGCTCCTGAATCTGTAATTTGAACAAGCCTCTGTCTTTGTTCTTTTGGCATCAGTTGGGGTAGCTCCAAGGCTGGACTCAAATGAAGGTCTATTTACTGACATGTTTGGGGGTTGAGCTGACTGGGACCTTGTCTGTGGGTCTTTGGTCAGAATGCCTACATGTGGCCTCTCCATGTGATCTCTCCTACCTTATGACTGATTTCAAGGGAGAACATACCAATAGAGAGCTTGGCAGAGACTGTGTAACTTTTTTTAATCCTGCCTCATGACCATACAGTCTATTGTTCCGTGTTCTATTCATTAGGAGAAAGTCACTAAAGCCAGCTCATATTCAAGGGGAGAGGAAATATTCTCTACCTTTATTATGTGAAGAGTATGAACGTGTTTGAAACCACCATACTCCTTCCTCTGCATGCCACAAATTAATTATATTTCTTCAACATGGAAAATATCTCATCCCCTCTTAAGGGCTCCCAGAAGTCCTTAGGGCACTGGACATAAACTTGAGGTCCAGGGTTTTATCACCAGTATCAGGTCCAGGTAAAGACAAGATTCTTGGGATACAGTCACGTGAATATAGCTCCTTGAGTAGTTTCTCTCATTTTAAAGACTTATGAACTAAATAAAAAAAAAAACAAAAAAACGCAATTGTCCAACCACTCATACACCCACTCATACACCCAATATAACAAGCATAACCACTATGGGATAACCGCTATAGATATGCTTATTCAAAAAATTAAAAGAACAGGAAGCATACAGCAGTCAGTGCTTCCATAGCAATGCAGAATTTCAACCAGACACATATTGCCATGGCTAATTTCTGGGAACAGTTCTCAAAACTCTTGGTACTGCCCTCTGGACTCTTGGCTCCACTCTTTGAGGTATGTTTCCTTTTAGGTGAAACATGGCCAGTGTTTGTATGTAAGTATTTTTCGTAGTCTTTTTACTTCCCATAATAGTTCAGAAGCTCAAAGGACTCTTTTCAGTTTTTAACATCTCTGTCCCTTTTAGTTCAAGCTGATAACATTTTTTAAAAATTAAATGCTTAGACAAAAGTCACCCCCTCAAAAAAATCTGAAGATAAGTCCTGTTCCACCTTAGGTCCCCTAGAATGCTACTGTGGAGACAATTCTCTAAGATTCTTAGAAGGCCTTTTGTCTGTTTGAAAGGATCTATAAGGCACCCCCTTAAATCCTTCTGCGGTCCTAACAAAGGGTTTTACAGTTACATCCTTGGTTTTATCTTTATAACATGTTTTTCTAAGAGTGCCCTAGATTTGATCTTTGCCTGGAAGTTTTTACTTAATTATAGCATCTTTGCAATCTGGAGAGTCTGGGAATGAGAAACCATTTTATTTTTGAACCCAGTAAGCCCAGGCCCCTTTTTATTTAACGGTTCTTTAGCTTTTCTCTCTCCTCTCACATTTTACTATTAAGCAACTGGAAGAAACTGGGCAGCACTTTATATACTCTAGCTGGAAATCTCAGCTAGAGCATTTAATTCCTTACGTATGTTTTCTCTTTTTCACCTTTAGATGAGAGGAGTTTCAAAAAAGTTGCAGATGTCCGTTAAAACTACCACAGTATCCAAGTGCAATGACAAACATGGTGTTAAGGAGAGACCACCAACCAGCAGTCTCCAAACAGATTCTAACTCCAACTTTATCAGTAAGTAGCAATATGACCTTATCCAGGTTGAATTTTAGAAAAGAGATATGAGATTATTTGCATAAAAACTAAGTAAATCTATCAGTTAAATAATTTTAATAAAAAGAAAAACAGAATATTATTCTGAATATATGGTTCATATTGAAGCTATGATGACTTCTGGCAATATTTTAATTTTATCAAATATTCCCCAAATATCGAGTAATCACCATTTCTGAATATGCCAGAAATTAATACAAACTCTGTCTCTCTCTCTCTCTCTTTTTTTTTTTTTATATATTCTGAGCAATTGGCCATTTACAGTTTTCCAATAACCTTCCAGGGTTCCAATGTTCTTCAGAGGATAGAGATTGCAGCTTGATATACTTAGTGGAAGCTCCTCAGCACCTAAGATGAAACACATCACATACAGTAATAATGAAGTTATAAAATGGAGCTAAAACTTTAATTATTGTCTCCCCATCAATACTGATCTCCAATTCTATTCCAAGGGATAAAATTACATCACCTCAGCATTAGAAAGAACCATTGTGGTCATCTAGCCCAGTGATATGCCAATACCAAAGAACATAAAATAGGAAGTAGGATATGAGAAGTGATAGGAAATAGGATAAAGCAAGCACGTTAGCCTTCATTCCACTTTTGCTGAAAGGTTTATGAAAACCTTTGAAAGTGAATAGGAGTTTCAGACATTATTCTTTAGACAATGGAAAAATCATAGAAGTATTTTGAGCATAAAAGTATCAAGGATAAAACAAATAAGCAACTATGTGACCACTGAATGATAGGAGTGAAAAAGTATTATATTTATAAAATATTTAATAGGGATCAATTCAACTTAAAAATCAATTTGACATGCAATTTAAGGTATTTTTAAAGACAAGCCTATGGTAATAGCGCCAGTATAATTGGTTAAGAAATGTGTAAGAGCTGTATCTTTGGTGAAATTCGTTAAGCATTTTTAATGACTTTGGTGCATAATTTGCATTTCTTACTAGAAGAAAGGGACTCAACTGTGCCAAAGAGACAGAATGCTCTAGAAATTTTTTAGGATCTGCCAAAAAATGAGGAATTTTGTTAAAACACATATTAAATGTAATCTAACAGTTACTCTTGGTCACCTGACTGGGGATGTTGACCCAATGTCACCCAATGTGAGATGTAGTATAGTCAAGTTGTGGGATGTACTGGACCCAACAACAGAATATCCTGCTACAGAAACTAAGTCAGGATCTTTGAGAGGAAATGAAATTCATTTTGAATGTATGTTAAAAGGCTAGAGTTTGGGGTATGATCTGTTGGTTGCTATTAAGAGTGTAAACAAAGGATCACAAGAAAAGAGATGTAAAAGTGATAATTTTATTTTTAAAAGAATTTAAAATTATTGTTTTTTTTCCTAAATTGAGACAAAGTATGTGTAATAGACAACAAAAGTGGCAATCAAAAACTATATGGAATTTAGAACTAGAAAATAAAAACATTTGTCTGACTATGAAAAGATTCACATACAAATAAGTCCATAACTAATTTCTATAGGACTGTTTTCTAGCCATTATATAGTATAATTTTGAGTGAAGAGATATTTGAACACAATGAGCCATTTTATCCACCCAATAAACCACTAATTTTTGTTTTCTTTAAAGTATCTCAGCATTATAACATTGGAAAAAAAGAAACTAAGAAATAATATATGGATCTAGATACTATATTAAGAAGTGTTGAAAATCTTCCTATATGTATACTTTGTAATATTTTCTGTGTAAATAATTTTAACATGATCCATAAAATTCATGGTTTATATCTGAAATCCAGGTGCTACAATGTCACCTGATAGAGCTAGTCTAATCTGACATTACTAGTACAAGAACACAAATTATATTAAAATTCTAATTATCATAACATAATTATTGCTATTGCCAAAAATATGTTTAACAGAATAAATATATATTACTTTATTAAGCGTCTATATCTTTGTTATGCTACTAAATAAAAAGTTGTTGAGCTTTCAACAGAATACCCAGACATGTACAATAACAAATAAAATTCAGTGATATTTTGCCAACCTTCAAGAATCTTTGATATCTCTAACTTTAATTTAAAAATTATGACTTTATGTGCTTTTATATTTTGTCATTATGAAGGTATATTTGTCAAAGTAGCAGGGGAACATACTATATTTAACAGTGTTTTAGTTTAACTTATAGATACATATATACACATTAAGTGAGCTCCCATTTTTCCCTCGGGTTTTACACATTTTCTAGGCAGAACATTTTTATCTCTTCAGTCTGGACTCTTCTTGGAAATGCCAAACTCTAACTTCCTGCTTGACATCCCCACTTAAAAGTCTTGTATATATCTCAAATTTAACATATCCAAAATAAAATTTCATTTCCTCCCCGTTTGTTATTCCACCCTTCGTTTACAGTCATGCACCACATAACAAGGTTTTGGTCAATGATGGACCACATACATGCTGGTGTCCCCATGAGATTATAATGGACCTGAAAAATCTCTATTGCTTCGTGACATCATAGCCATCGTAACATTGTAGTGCAATTCATGTTTGTGGTGATGCTGGTCTAAATAAACCTACTGGGTTGCCAGTTGAATGAAAGTATGACACATACTGCACAATTATGTACAGTACCTAATACTTGACAATGATAATAAATGACTATGTTACTGGTTTATGTATTTGTCAAACTTTTTATGATGATTTTGGAGTATACTCCCACTTATCAAAAAAAAAAAAAAAAGTTAACTGTAAAACAGTCTCAGGCAGGTCCTTTAGGAGGCATTCCAGAAGAAGGCCCTGTTATAAGAGATGACAGCTCCATGTGTGTTGTTGTCCCTGAAGACCACGCAGCGGGACAAGATGTGGAGATGGAGACAGTGGTGTTGATGATCTTGACCCTGTGCGAGCCTAGGCAAATGTGTGTGTTTGTGTCTTAATTTTTAACAAAAAGGTTTAAAAGAAAAATAAATAAATAAATAAATAAATAAATAACTTTAAAAATAAAAAAGTTTACAGAATAAGGATATAAAAAGAAAATATTTTTGTACAGCTCTACAATATGCTTGTGTTTTAAGCTAAGTGTTATAATAAAATATTCAAAAAGCTTAAAAAAATTAAGTTTATAAACTAAAAAAATGTTATTGTAAACTAATGTTAATTTATTATTGCAGAAAGAACTGGTTTAGCCTAGTGTAGCCTGGTATAGCCTAAGCGTACAGTGTTTATAGAGTCTAAAATAGTGTATAGTAATGGCCTTCACATTCACTCACTACTCACTCACTGATTCACCCAGAGCAACATATAGTCCTGCAAGCTCTGTTGTGGTAAGTGCCCTACATAGATGTGTGTGTGTGTGTATGTGTGTGTGTGTGTGCGTGTGTGTGTGTGTGTGTGTGTATTTTTACCTTCTATATCAGTGGTCCCCAGTCTTTTTCACACCAGTGACCAGTTTCGTGGAAGACGGTTTTTCCATGGGAGGCGAGTTGCTGCGTCCGCTCCACCTCAGATCATCAGGTGTTGGATCCTCACTTGCAGTGAGCTCAACCTGAATCGCTAGCATGCGGTTTGCAGTGGGGTTAGTGCTCCTGTAAGGGTCTGATGCTTTCGCTGTTCTGAGGGGAGGGGGCCTCAGGTGGTGATGCAAGCGATGGGGAGTGGCTGTAAATACAGATGAACCTCCTCTTGCTTGCCCACCCGCCACTAGCCTCCTGCTTTGGGGCCCAGTTCCTGGCGAGCTGCGGATCAGTGCCAGTCTACTGCCCAGAGATAGGGGATGGCAGTTTTATACCATATCTTTCTGTACCTTTTCTATGTTTAGATATATTTAGATAAACAAATACTTCCCATTGTGTTATAATTGCATTCGGTATTCAGTACAGTAACATGCTGTACAGGTTTGTAGCCTAGAAGCAATAGGCTATACCACATAGCCCTGGTGTGTAGCAGGCTATACCATTTAGGTTTGCATAAGTACATTTTATAATGTTCATACAACAAAACTGCCCAATGATGAATTTCTCAGAGTTTATCCCCATGATTAAGGGAGGCATAACTGTACATCTCAGTATAAATTACCTCTACTTACTCAGTTCTTAATACCCGTAAGCCTCAACACACTGAGTTCATCATTCATATAAAATCTGCATTCAAGATGTATTTTAAAACTCTTTTTTCCATTTCTGCTACTATCATCTTAATCCAAGCAGTGATCATATCATTCATGAAATTGCTTCCTATATGGCCTTTCCATCTGTGCTCATAACCCTTCAATCCATTTTCCCCCAAACACTCAAAGAAATCCTTTTACCTAACAAGTCAATGTCTTGAATAAAACACTTCAGTGTTTTCCCGTTGTCCTTAAAATAAAACCTTCCAAGCCCTGTGGTTGCTGATCCTTCTTCACCTCCCCAGCCTCATCTTGAAATGTTCTCTCTGCCTCAGTCGCAGCGATCCTGCCCCACCGTTCCTTAGGCTTGCCAAGCCGCTGCCCCTTCAAAGCATTGCACGTTGTATTTCCTCTGCCTGGTACTTGCTATGGCTAGCTCCTAATGATCATTCAAGTTCGATGCCCCCTTCTCAGGGGGGGGCCTTCCTTGATCCCAATCTAACTCAGTTCTCACTCTTGCATATTTTCATAATGACATATAAACATTAAAACTCCATTCATAAAATAAATATCGCATTGCTACAGAAGCCAGCATCACTTTATGATTAATCATTACAATTTGTCTTTGGAAAGTAATTTGTGTGGTTGTTTATTTAATTACTGATTTTTCCACCAAAATAATAATTGTCATGGTCAAGGCCCTTTTAGAGGATCCACAAGGTCAAAAATATTGTCATAATAATACTAAATGATACTTGACTTTTTCACTCTCATTCTCTCATGAGTGTGTTGGGAACTACACTGGAGTGTGCAATATTGTTGGTTTATAAATATAAGCTTGTTTATATCTTTATTTTCCAAAGACTTCTTGAAATATGATGTCACATTAAACACAGAACAGATATGAGAATTCAGCATCTTCCATTGCATCAGATGTTAAAGAGATTTGCCTAACTGCCACTCTTCTGCTAAATTTTATAAAATATTGTTATTTCTTATTGATTGATGTTAATTTAATAGGTTTATTATTATTTCAAAATATATTAGTAAATATGTATTTAAAATATATATTTTAATACCAGTTTAATAAATATTGTTAGGTATAATCCACATAAACAAAAGCTCTTTGGAGGCGTCCATATTTAAAACCAAAACATTTGAATGGCTGCCCTAGACTGTAAGCTCCATGAATGTGAAGATCATCTGTTTTGCTCTCACCACTTAGCATTATGTCTGGCACAAGTTATCTGTTGAATGAATAAATGCATGGTTGATGAAACAGTTTCAGTGGAGTTTGGGATGAGAACCAGATTCCTAAGAGTTAGAGAAAGAGCAAGTAAATAGGAAATGTCATCAACATAAGTAAACAAGTTATTCCAGAAGTTTCTTGGCAAATAAAATGAGATAAACAGGAAAGGTGCTAAGGAAGGAGGCAGGGCCAAGAGATTGTTTCAAGATGGGGTGGGAATTTTGGCCTATTTAATTTGTACATCCCCAGAGTGATGTGCTCAAGAATGTGATTCTCCCACGTGCTTAAATTCCTTTCATCTCATGTGTCATGATGAGTGTATACTGTATTTAGGATCCTTTCATAGACCTCTTCCAGATGCCTCCTCTTCCATGCCTCTGACATGCAGTCATAACATGTGGATTAAAAGCATTTTTTATCCACATGTTATGGATAAGTCTGATCGCCTTTGGGAGGACCTCAAATTATAGAATTTGCTTCTGGCTCCCTCTGTATCATGTCTACAATATATATATATATATATATATATATATATATGCATACCTGTTGGACAAGTTGACATATCAACCACCATTTTGAGATATGTAGTCATAAATGAAAGAAAATGTCCTTCCTCCAGTTTGGAATAGGAATGAGATAGCACTTACTGATAGCACAGCCCCAGAAAATACCAATGAGAAATGGAACGCAGTATGAGACACAAATACTGCCAAGTCAGTATGTGCAAAACTGAGAAGAGAGCAGTCTGGGTGAGCAGCTTCTCGTGGTACAGTGACATTCACTCTTTAGAATAAAACTGGACATTTAAACATTATCTTTTCCCTAGGGTATTCTTTATCTGAATTTCTTTCTCTCTTTTTTAAAAACTCTGATTTTGAACTGCCAGCTTCCATGTATATTATTTTGCTGCTGCCTTAATTCCCTTGAAGGTCAGTCCTGCCTGACCATTCAAAACACATGTGGCTATCCCTTTCTGCTGGTTCCCATCTGGCAACTTAGAAACCGTCCTTCTAGAATCAGAGAAGAAAGAGAAAGGATTTAAAGATGAAAAGTAAAATCTGTGATATAAATTTAATAAGCATACTGAATGTAAAAGAAATGATGGATATTAAAAAATGACTGCGGAAATTTTTTAATATGATAAGGACTGAAATTTACAGATTGACAGAATGTATGCCCTTTCCATCAGGATAATTGAATTAATAAGATATAGTGGGCCAAATGGTGGCCCCTAAAAAGGTATGTCCAGGCACTAATCCCTGGAGCCCGTGAATATTAGCTTATATGACAAAAGAAACAGTTAAATTAATCCTAGCATTTTGGAAGATCGAGGTGGTAGGATTGCTTGAACCCAGAAGTTCAAGACCAGCCTGGGCAATAGTGAGACCCTGTCTCTACAAAAAATAGAAAAATTAGCCAGGTGTGGTGGCATGCACCTCTAGTCCCAGCCACTTAGGAGGCTGAGGCAGGAGGATTGCTTGAGTCCAGGGGTTCAAGGATACAGTAGGCTACGATCATGTCACTGTACCATATCCCAGGCAACAGAGCAAGACACTGTCTCAGAAAAAAAAAAAAAAAAGAGTTTATCCTGGATTATTCAGTTGGGCTCTAAATGCAATCACATGTCTTCTCATAAGGAGGAGTTTTGAGACAGACACACAAAAGAAAAGAGAGAAGAGAAGGCAACAGGCAACATGACTACAGAGACAGACCTGAGTGATGTGACCAGAAGCCAAGGAGCACCTGGAGACAGAAGATGCTGAAGAGGCAAGGAAGGGATTCCCTTCCAGAGTGTCTGGAGGAGGCACAGCCCTGCCCACACCCTTAACTTCAGACTTCTGACCTCCAGAACTATGAGAGAATACATTTCTGTTGTGTTAAGTCATTCAATTTGTGGTAATCTATTAACGGAAGCCCCCGAAAACTAATAAACAAGATAAACATTGCAGCCACATGACTTTTGTTTTCTTCAGGTTCAATTTACATATGTTTAAATTGCTACCCTCTTGTTAGGCTAACAGGAAATTCATTTGAGGAAATGTGAAGCCCAGATTATATGGCATGTGAGTAGGGGCTGAGCAGTGAATATGTACTGCATCTTTCTCCTGTAGACACACACGTTTGTAGTATGTGAGATGCTTCAGTGGCATTAGAAACAAGTGAATGTTTCTAATGTTGAGGGAACTGTTGATTACACCCATGTAGATGTTAAAACTCTTTTCACAAAATAAATATCCCTTTGTAGCAGAAAGTAGCAGCATTCTATGAATGTATAAGTGGCATGTGATCATGATCATTGTACTGTAAACATCTGTTTGCATTTCCCAGGATCTTGTCACAATTCCTACATTTTGTCTGACTTGTCACTACACCATCTGTTTGAAGATAGATTGATCACTGGTGGTTGGATTATTGGGTAAGTAGTGCTTATGTTTATTATCATGTGCATAACAAAACCTTAAAATTATATTTAATGTGAATTAATTTTTAGGTGACAGTGGTTATCCCAGAGGTCCCATTTGTTTACAGCAATGGGAACCATAATAGAACAAAGATACAATTGTATAATCAGCTAAATATAAACATCCCCAGAAATGAGATTTCAAATTTGATCCCAAGCCTTTCCAGATGAAAAAGCTCCACTTGGTACCTTTGATAGGACACACCCCATAAATCTTGTGACCTTGATACTTTGCAATGATAGAATAAGTTGCGGGCTGACTTAAGTATCCGTCTGAACTGTGACAGAGCCCCGGGCAACCCTGAGGCTCAGGTTCTCAATCCTGACTTTGGTAAAGAGGTATATTTGTCAATGGGGACCAGCCCTGTGTCTACAGGACACAGTACTGTGGGTAGGAATTGTGAGTTGTACCTTGATTTGATCTGTTGAAGTAGTCTTTCAATTTTTCAAAGTATATTTCTAAAATTTAAATTTTTAAATATACCATTAAAATCAAGGAATTAATTTTAATTACTATGCTAAATTTCAGGCTATTTAAATTCAAATATTAATTTTTTATTTAATGACCAAATTAATTCTAATAATACTAAAATTGCTATGTTATTGTAAAACTTGCTATTATAATCTGCTTAAACTTTCAAGGATTTCTACGCATCCTTTAATCCTATGGTCTTAAAGGCTATATGTCTTAATGGACATAATTAAAAATTTACCAAAAATAAATTAATTTTGAATAATACCTATTCAATATGACAACATTTAAAGCTAAGATACTATATGTCACTATACCATATCATTTATTCATATGGATATATGGTTAAAACTAACACATATTAAGACTGAAATGAAAAGTGTATACACACACACACTTGAGCATTATAACAAATGATTATGTTTAGCTATTGACTTGCCTCGTATAATACCTTCATGCTATTCAGCATTAAATTTCCCACCTCCAAATATTCCTCTGAATTTCAAGTGACAGAAATACTTTACACATATAATTATAAAGTAATTATGAGCATAGGACACATTTATTACACATACAGGTGAATTAGGTAATAGTAGGTGATTTTTTAACCAGTCACAGTAATTTATAACCATACCTTAATTCCTATTCTTCATTCTTTTCTATTACTACCAATATCAAAATGGCATTCTTCCTGAAAATACTATTACCAAATCTATAGCGTTAAGTGTACCCCCTTCCATAGATTCAATGAGGATTTGTTCTGATTGCCAGTAATCCCAGTACTCCCATCACCTCCCAGAGCGATGGCCAACCCATCCAATCCACCTGTGCTTGTTCATCTGGGCGCATTACTGAACCAAGCTGAGAGTCACTTACCTCATTTGTTTAATAAGGTGTGTGCATAAAGTGCCAGACACTTAGTAGGAGATCAGCATAGTTCATTTTCCTGAGCCCTTCCTCTCAAATTTGTATTTACACACTAAAAAAGAAAAGTAAGAGCAAGTAACAGGAACTACAATAGATCTTAGCATAGGAACCTGTTTGTGCTTGGACCAATCTACATGCTAAATAGCTACAACTCCTCTTTAGGTTCCAAGTAAATTGTGGTTCCTGGGGGAAGCAGCCTAGGCTACTTAAAGTTAATCACTAGTGCTTAGACTTAATTGTTATCAAGCGTTTTCAAAGGCTGCTCTGCTGGAGTTCCCATACGTAACAATCAGTTCCAACAACAGCTCCAGGCCTAAATGAGTTTTATATTTTTCCCCATAATCAATTATCAAAAATAAATCAAACAGAGTAAAAATGGACTTCATCACTAAACTTGTAATCTAGGTGTGTAGTTTTTGAAACATGACAGTGCATCAGAATCACCTGGAAGGATTGTTAAAAGAGATTGCTGGACCTCAGAATTTTTGATTCAGCAGGTCTGTGGTAGAGCCAGAGAACACCAATTCCCAGTTGCTGCTGCTGCTGCTACTCTTGGAAAAGAAAAACAAGTTTATAGGGTTTGGGGCATTTGTAAAAGCTGATGAGCAAATCTCTGCTGAGGGATCTCACTGGACTACAAACTGACAGGCTCCTTAGTCACTGCCAAGCGTTTGCTGGTATCCGTGCATTCCTATCCACACAGCCCAGTCTCTTCGACAGCTATTTCAAACCTTTCTCCCTTACCTCATCACTTAGGAGGTTGCTTCTTTTCTCATCAAAGAATATGCAGAACATGAATTCAAAATCATCTCCAAAGCAGAAGTAGATCCCCAGAGGCTGTCTTCTCCCTTGGACTGCTCAATGTCAGAGCTTCATAGGTCCCTCTGCCTTGACCTGAACCTTAAATCTGATTTCTCTTTTCTTTAGAACTTTTTCTTTGCCCCTTTGAGCTGTAAATCTATGACGTAGGAATGTCTTTCTTAGGACCTAGGAACAATCTCTTTGAAATGTAATCACCAAGAAAGATAGTGCCTGGCCAGGTGTGGTGGCTCACGCCTGTAATCCTAGCTCTCTGGGAGGCCGAGGCCGGCGAATTGTTTGAGCTCAGGAGTTCGAAACCAGCCTGAGCAAGAGCGACACCCCGTCTCTACTAAAAATAGAAAGAAATTAATCGGATAACTAAAAATATATAGAAAAAATTAGCCGGGCATGGTGGCGCATGCCTGTAGTCCCAGCTACTTGGGAGGCTGAGGCAGAAGGATTGCTTGAGCCCAGGAGTTTGAGGTTGCTGTGAGCTAGGCTGAC
>CAUYSK010112668.1:0-18995 GCA_963575035.1 Avahi laniger
TCCAAAAAATAGAAAGAAATTAATTGGACAGCTAAAAAATATATACAGAAAAAAATTAGCCGGGCATGGTGGCGCATGCCTGTAGTCCCAGCTACTCGGGAGGCTGAGACAGTAGGATCGCTTGAGCCCAGGAGTTTGAGGTTGCTGTGAGCTAGGCTGATGCCACGGCACTCACCCCAGGCAAGCGAGTGAGACTCTGTCTCAAAAAAAAAAAAAAAGAATCCTGACTGTGTTCACCTCTTTCGAACTCCATGTTCAGTGACATCATATTGGTAGTTTGAAATTAGTCATGGTGAAAGTATTTACATCATGGGAATCAGCAAATGCTACAAATCAGGGCTTCTTTTTTTTCCCCAGAGAGATTGCTGTGAACATTTACCAGCACATCAATGCACACTACAGTGGAAACTGAGGCTGTGCTACCCTTCTTTGAATATTTCACCCTTTATGCTGACCTGATCACAAATTCTTGGAACCTAAGGGCTGGAGGAGATCTGAAAAGATATCTAATCCTTATGTTTTCTAATACTGCTTCTCCCTTAGTCTTTCACTCAAGACATAAATAGTACCCTCTTAGTCTCTTTATAATTCTTTCCTATTTCCACTTTTCTATCACTTGGTGCTTACTCTTGGTGACATCCCTCAGTGTAGTAATTGCAAATACAGACTCTAGGCCACACCAGGCAGCCTGGCATCAAATCCTAGCTCCAATACCAGCTGTGTGACCTTGGGCGAGTGGCTTAAACTGCTATCTATGTCTTAGTTTCCTTGTCTATAAAATATGGATAATGATAATAATGCCTCCTCATAATTTTGTTCTGAGGATTAAATGAGTTAATGCAAGTAAAATACACAGAACAGTGGCACATACTATGCACTTAACAAACATTAACCATCATTATTGTCTTCCAGCTCACTAATTCTCCCTTTAGCTATATCTAATCTGTCATTTAACCCTTTTCTTGGATTTTAATTTTAAGAACTACTTTTCATTTTAAATTTGGCAGCTTTTCAAATCAACTTATTCTTTTTTCATCTTTCTTTACATTTCTATATCATCTTTAGTTCTTAATCATCTTATATATACTATTAGATAGTCTCTTTTAGATGTGTTTATTACTTCCTACTTGGAGTAGTTTGTTTCTTGAATATTTTATAGTTTTTAATTGTGAACTTATCTTCAGAGAAGGTTGTTATTTCTGTGGGAGTCCTGTTAGTTACAGGTTGTTGAAATAATCCCTATGGAGTGATTTTGTGTTTGTGGTAGGGGTTTCATGGCACTAGACCAGTTTTTATATTAATTTTTCAGGTTGAAGGGTCTCGTACCTCATAGGTAATAAAAATACAGATTCCACAACTATATATGGTACAGTCCTTGGTTTTTAATTTCTTGTTGGTGACTTTCTTCCATTCAAAGCAAGCTTCTTCTCTATTTCTACAGGCAGCGGAGTTTTTCTAGCCCCTTTTCAGGCAGAGGTCAAACCTTCAAGGCTCCAAGGCACTCAATTCTACCTTGAGCCCAGGCCTCCTTTCTAGACCCACTGTGGCACTAAAACTTTAGCCCCTAGACTCTATAGCCTATACCTAGGTACAAAAGCCCCAAGAGTGGACATGGCTTCAGCTCACATGCAATCATTTGGCTTAAATTCTCTCTTCACTTTTGACACTTATGGATTTGCCTTTCTTATGAGTTCCCCTAGATATAATTCTTATATTTCAATCAACTCTGCATTCGTATCAGGAAGGACTCACGCAAATCAGCTCAGTTCACCACGTTGCCAGAAGTGTTCCACGTCACCAAATCTAATATAACCACTTACCCACACTTGAGTTCTATTCACATTAAATTGCATCTTACTCAAGGGTTTGCTTCTAAAGTTAGTGTATAATATTAAAATTAAAAGGAATCAAAATTCCCCTTAAAAAATCCCACAATAAGGTCTCACGTTGGAGACAGACCATCTCTCGTGAAGTCCAAGAATGCCAGTTTTCACTGCAGCACTGGATTTGGTTTCGTAGGTTGAGCACCATATGAAATAGCTGGCTTGGATTTAGGGGCCATCTTGTGTGATAATTAAAATCTATAAATATGAGAAACATACTCAATGGCACAAGATGCTCACACTCTAAAAAGCCATGAGAATGAAGACCAACAGACGGAACAGCAGATCCAAGGCTGCCATTCACACTCACTCCAAGAGAGCCGCCTGTTGGGTGGAATGACACGATCACCCATGCTATTTAAAGTGTTGTTTTTATCTCTACTTTGTTTTGTTTTTGTTAAGCAAGTATATTTGGATCTGGATAAGGTAGAAGCATGAATCTAAGATGATAGAAGTCAGAATAGTGGTTATCTTTGGGGCACTACAAACTGCAAAAGGGCATGAGGGAACATTCTAGAAAGACAGAAATATTGTATATCCTGATTGGGTGGTGGTTAGATGGGTATAACATATTAAAAATACATCCAGCTGTACGATTAAGATTTGTGTATTTTACAGGATAATATACAAATACATAAGTTATAGTTTGATTAAAATAAAAATTAAAAGCATGCCTGAGCAGAGACTGCTGCGTAGCATTCTGCCAAGGGTCCCCATTCTATGATTAAGCCTCACCGGAGGCTGATTAGTCAAATGGAGGGTAGTGAAGAGACCAGGAAACACAAGAAAAGAAGAGGTAGAAAATAAAAGTACCCTGTTGAGGGCAGAGGACACCCAAGCTCAAAGAGTTGATGGTTTTCCATGAGGGTCCCTATAGGGGTAACCAGACTGCAGTGGTTAAGAGCACTGGCTTTCTATCCCGACTGCTTGGATGTGAATACAGACTCTACTCCTTACTAACAGAGTGCCCTTGGGCAAGTTACTTCTTTATTTTGTTTTTTTTAATTTTTCTTTTTAGAGACAGGGTCTAGCTCTGTCATCCTGGCCAGAGTGCAGTGGCCTAATCACAGCTCATTATAACCTCAAACTCCTGGGCTCAAATGATCCTCCTGCTTCAGCCTCCTGAGTAGCTGGGACTACAGTAACAAGCCACCAGGGCCCTGTAAGTTTTTATATTTTGTAGAGACAGCGTCTTGCTATGTTGCCCAGGCTGGTCTCAAACTCCTGGCCTCAAGCGATCCTCCTGCCTCAGCCTCCCAAAGTGCTAGGATTACAAGTGTGAGCCACCATGTCAGGCCACCTCTCTTCTTTGAACCTCAACTTTGTAGGGCTGTTGTGAAGCTTAAACAAGTTAATTTGGGTAAAGTTTTAGCATAGGGTCTAAATATAGTAAATATTCAATAAATATTAGCTATTATTACTGATGATAGGAGGCTGGAAGTATCTTCTTCCCTCCAAAATCATAGCTCTTATTTAAATTAATTTGACTTGATAACCTTATAGGTTCTCAATAAATATTCATGGAGTGAATGAAAGAATGCATATATATTCTGATTTCAACACAGCCAGAAAGTTCTTATTTCTACTGAACTGAAATCCACCTCCTGACCTTTACCATCCACTTTAATTTTCCTTATAGCGAAGTGGTTAAGAGTATAGGCTCTGGAACCAGATGGCCATGGTCAGATTCCAGCTTTGTTACTTACCAACTTGGTAACCTCGAATGAATTACTCAAACTCCAGGCCTCAGTTTCTTCTCCTGTAAAAGAGGTATAACAAGAATTAAGCAAGTTACAACAATCCTTAGGACACAAAAAGCTCCCGGTAAATCTCAGCCACTATTATTTTTTTCCCATACTAGAGGCGTGGTCTGGGAACAATAACTTCGAATAGCATTTATACAAAACATTATAGTTTACAGAATTGTTTCACAAACACTTTTTTCATTTAATGCTCAAAATAGTCTTGTGTATTACAAATAAAGATGTGGCGATTCAGAGAAGTTAAGCAACTTGCTGAAGACTGCACAACAAGCAAAAAGGAAAGATTCAAATCAAACTCCTATGCCTGAGTGACAGTTTGGCTAGACTGAGTCGTCCCAGGGGAAGAGGGTGAGGCCTGAGGTATGCTTTGAGATGCAGAATTCTAATATAAAGGATGTTGGAACCCTAGGCTCCAGTGGCTCAGCCCAACTTGCATTTGAACTGGTCTTAGTCATTCTGCCCCTGAATCACTTCCTGTTTTAGGTTTCTACTTTGCAGAGAAAGGAAAACAAATACGTACATCACACCAACCTTGTCGCCCTGAAAGATATCTTATGGCAACAAAAGCTTATGAATCAAAGAGAGTTTTCATACAACCATACTTAAACATCTCATTTTAACGCATTCACCAACATTTTGCGTGAAGATCAGAGTAAAGTCTGCAGCATCTAGACACTCTTATTATTGGATAGAAGAGAAATAGAATGCCTTTCTTCCTGGCCTTTATTTTGACTAAATCTTTAGCTGCCTTAATGTTTTGTCTTTGCTTTTCATCGGGTGCTGAAACTACCGGAAGCCACTTAACCAGCCTCATTTTATTCACAAAAGGTTTGGGGGCCATGTCTAATTGTCGTGGGAGAACACTGTCTGCTGATAGTTCAACCACTTCTGCTTTGGCCAGCTCTCCTTTTGTTTGCCAGCACAGGTTTTCTTTTTGCTGTTATTCTTGTTGCTGTATCAGTGTGGTTTCACATTCCCTTTTAAATAATAATTACGGAACTACTCGGTGGCCAAAGAAGGACAAGGGTTTCATTTAAGAACCATCTAAGCACACTTGCAAGCTATGTCCTAAGATGTGTGCACACAACACACATACCGCACACACTATGCACATGCACACCACACCATACACACACATACATATGTGCACGCACGCACCTAGACTCATGATTACTGTTCTCCTAACTCCTCTTGCGACGTCGTCCAGTTATAGTAAAGATGTTTTTTCTTTCCTCTGATTCTCACCAGATTTACAAAATAGGAAATGGCGACAAGTTGTTCACTTGGGAAACACTTTAGCGCCTTGGGCAAAGTCATAGAAATTAGAAAAAACACACTAACTCACTCTCACAAAACTCTTGCTGTTTTTAAGAATACTAAGAGTAAGTTGATGACTGCACCACTTAGAGACAAACCCAGGACACAGAGTATGGCTCTGACAGAAGGAAAGTGGGCATCTTCAAGCAAGGGTGACTTGTTTTCACTTCCAAGCTATGGGCAAAGAGAACGTGGACTACAGCTCCAGAAACCATGTCTTGTCTCCTCTTTAGACTCACGCCATGGGTTCCAAGCTCTTCTCAGCCTCCTGGAGAATCTGACTTTGGCCAAGTCACCTAACCTCTCTGCGCTCCTGCAGCTGGCAATAAAGGAAGGACGCTCATTCCCAAGGATTGTGGCCATGGAGATAATTCCAGGAAGTAAATCATCCTCCCAGGCTCCCAGGAGCTTTGGGAGATTAGTGTGAGCAACTACAGGTGTGACTGTCACAACAGGGTGAGCACAGGTGCTGGGCATCACAGCAAAGAGTGTTTAATTAACTCAGCAGGGGATGGAAAGTCATGGATTATATACATCCGAAAGGCTTCCCCAAGGAGGTGGTATCTAAGCTGAGAAGTAAAAGACAAATTAGAATTGGCCAGAGGCAAGAGGGGACCCAGCAGAGGGAACAGCCCATGCGAAGCCCACAGGTGAGACTGCAGGTTCACCTGGCCAAGCAAGTATATGAGGTGGAAAGAGAGATGAGCCTGGATATGGGGGGGAGAAGAGGGAGTGGGTTGCCAGAGTAACCTCTGTGGTCCCTGCCAGCTCTCACGGCTGACTCTGTGGTCCTCTTTTTCCCTGACTGCGCTTGCACTGGTATGCTGAAGTCCCCAAGCCTGCTCCAGGGCAGTCCCAACCACCCCACGTGGGCTCCCTCTCTTTCCTCTTTCTTTTCCTTTTGGGAGTGACTGGGCAGTGACTCAAGGAAGGGAGCTGTCCTCTACTTGTCATGTGGTTCTTTAAAAACCACCCAGGGCTCCTATACACCATCAGCCTTTTAATGGACTCCACCCTTCTCCCACCCAGGCCCTTGACCCAACTGAGAAATGCTGGATTTATCTGTGTCCTTGTCCCTTCCTCCAGGAGACTTCAAGCTACCCGAGGGCTGATGCTGTGTTTTGGTCATCCTGGTGTGCCAGGCACCTGGTACTACTATGCCTGATGCATAGTAGATGCTCAAAAATGCATCCAGATTCCAGCTGATTTCCCCTCTCTGCAAATGAACACTACCCAGTGCCCTCCCAATAGAGCGGCTCTGTCTGAGGACGGGGACCCAAAACGGGGCCACTCAACACTCCTCCCAGTGCTCTCTGTGAGACTCCAGGGGCTCTATGAAGCCCAAGGGAAAATGGGCAACTATTTTAGTTCAATCCCTCCTCATACAAAGAAAGAACCTCAGGCCCAAAGGAATAATAGATATGACTTGCCCAAGGTCTCTTAGCAAATGTGATATAATTTTTTTAAAGGGGCACAACATGGCTTAAATGGAAGGCTCATTACACCCCACTAGAAACGTCGCTTATTTTAGGGGAAAACCCTTAATGTTGGCAAGTCTAATGGAAGCTTTCCTTTATCTGACCTCCAATTACACCACACTCTTGATATCTCCTGGGATTTTCTACGCAGGACTAAAAGTGCCCACTGAAGCAAGTCTATTTACAAAGGTGACCAGGAATTTTTTTAGGGACTGAATATATTTTAAATTATAGATCATTTTTAAAGTTAATTCTCTGTTATGTAATCTAAGGCTATAACAAGTTTTAAACAAAAGTTGAGCCTCCCAAATTACTTAGTTCCTTTCTGGTTTTTTTTAATGTTTTCTATTAAACAACTTTACTGGAACATCACAGATGATTTATAAAGAAGATATTTCTGCCCGTAATCCCTCCAACCAAAAGAAAGATGTCCTTCCAATTCCCTGTGTCCTATTAAACTCTTTTATTCACAGATCTGTACTCTGGACATATGTATGTATTTTATTAAAACGAATTACCTTCAGCATAGAAGTTCCTTAAATAGTTTCCTTTTTTCTCTGAAAAAAAAAACCAACTTTTGTTATGCAAGTCACTGGCATGATGTTTCTGATAAACACCATGGAGCAAAAACCAGGCTACAAATTAAGAGCACATGTAAATTCTGGGTTTGAGACGTTTAGTACATTCTGTAGCCTGCTTCATTCAATCATTATTCTGACACTTCTCACATCCCACTTAATAGGAAACAGACAAAGGAAAACAGGTGTTTACTTATTCCACCTGGCAGAAGGTAGAATAGGTAAAACTTCCACTGCCAAAGTTTACAACAGTTGCTTTTTGCTGAAAAGTTTAAGTCAATATTTTTTCTACAAATGACGTGACATCTCTGGCTTGACCAGTGTTTACAAATACTGCTACCGGGTCCTAGCTCTGCACAATTAATCAGACTCTCTAAGGACGAAACCCCAACACCAGCACCATATTTCTCCAAAGCTCCTCAGGTGATTTGCTTGTACAGTTGGGACTGAGAAGCACTAGGCCAAGATAACTCATTAGTCAAAGAAAGCCCATGGGAAATCTTATCTGGAAGTGAAGAACTCTTTGTAATTAAATAAAATAGCAGATGTAAAAGTACCTAACAGTGCCTGTTACCCAGAGACAATAAATGTTAATTAAACAAAAAAAAAATTTAAATAATTACTCCTTCCCCTCAGTGAATTCATCTTGTAATTTTATTGGCTTGTTTATCACTTGTTTTCTTCTTTACCATGATTCATTTGTTCCCTGTTAATAAAATTATAAACTTATACCCATAATCCTATTCAATTACAAGAGCTCTGTAATATTTCCAACAACCATTAATCGCTTTATTTAATAAAACTTTCCCCCAGAACAGTGGCTAATATATAGTCAATATGCAATAAGCATTAGCTATTTACAATGAGTATTCAGAATTCTTTTAATTCAAAAATTCATGGTCATTTTTCTAAACTAGGCTGAAATTTATTTCACACTATTAGGAGGATCTAGCAATAATGTAAAAAATTATTAGGCAAACTTATGAATAGACTTCTAAGCAAATCACTTCCCTTTTATAATTTTATTAAAAAATACTAACTATAATCATTATACAGGTAACTTACCTACCCATTCATCCCAACTTCTCCCTACATCTACGTCTCTGAGCTTGAATTGGGAAGGTGATTTTGGTTTTTTTGGTTTTTTTTTTTTGAGACAGGGTCTCACTCTCTTGTTCCGGCAATAGTGTAGTGGTGACATCATAACTCACTGCAACCTCAAACTCCTGGGCTCCAGCGATCCTCCTACTCAGCCTCCCAAGTAGCTGGGATTAAGGTGCACATGACCACACCCGATTAAACTTTGTATTTTTTGTAGCGAGGGAGTGAGAGGGTGGGCTCACTATGTTGCTCAGACTGGTCTCAAACTCCTTGGCTCAAGCAATCCTCCTGCCTCGGCCTCCCAAGTGCTAGGATTACAGGCACAAGCCACTGCACCTGGGCAAAAGATTATTCTTAAATATATTCACGTTATCCCTCAGCTCTGAGAAGTCAAACATTTGTTTGAAAAAAAATACAATTTCTGAATCAGAACAAACAGGTTTTATTAAGAACATTTCCAAATGTCTTGCCCTACTGGGATGAACTACTCCAGTCCTCATCTTTCCTCATGTCGTGCCAAGCATACCTCTAACAGGTACGTGGGAGGCTCTGCTGTGATTGGTTCAGGACTCACACTCGCTAACAGTAGACTTTCTATAGCTCACATCTGAGCTCTGCTACGTTGCATTTCTTTAGGCTTTCCATCTCCCAAAATTTGCCATTCATGTTTTGAATCAACTGAACCCAAAAGCACACCTCTGGGCCATGTGCAGTGGCTCACCCGTGTAATCCCAGCACTTTGGGAGGCTGAGGTGGAAGGATCATTTGAGGCCAGGAGTTTAAGACCAACCTGAAAAACACAGCGGAGGCCCCATCTCTAAAAATAAATAAATAAATAAAAATTAGCTGGGTGTGGTGGTGCACACCTGTAGTCCCAGGTACTCAGGAAGCTGAGATGGAAGGATCGCTTGAGCCCAGGAGTTCAGAATTGCAGTGAGCTATGATCATGCCACTGAACTCTAGCTCGGATGATAGAGCAAGACCCAGTCTTAAAAAAAAAAAAAAAACACACACATCCAAAAACAATAATGATGTGCACATCTCTATGTGTACATATGTCGATAACAAGGTAAAAAGTGATCATACAAGGGCCTTCGGCAAGTGAATGGTTTGATTCCTGCAATACGAATGTAATGATTGACTACCATATGCCAGGCAGAGAGAGATGAGAACACCGTCCCCACCTTCGAGGCGCTCGCACCAGGGGTGCGTGTGGACTGGCTACTGTACCCCAGGGTGACAAGGGCTCTGACAAAGGTAACTACACGGTGGCAAGGACACACAAAGGATAAGGTCACAGTGGAGCTCTAAAGATTTGGCCTAAAAGAAAATCAGAAGTTAGGAGATAAATAGCTGTGGATAACTCCTGTAGTTCTCATCAGTCCTATGCTTCTCCCGAACCCCACGGTACGCCATTCCCTATTATCACCTAATATTTGTCCTTCCAATGAGATCAAAAAGGCACCTTGCGTGTGGGCACCTTGTATTAGTAGCAGAAGTACTAATCTTAGTTTCTATGCTATTAATTTCCTTGTCTATAGTATGTTATACAGCTGGATGATCAGATTACCTGAATATTAAAACTTCTCTAACTCATGTTTTCATTTAATATGCTGGTCGGCCATGCACTAAATTACTACTGTGAGACGGTTGAGGGATAGACTTCACACAAGTGATTCTGATTTGTCTTGGTTCATTTGAATTTGTTGTTGGAAAAACTGCAATATCTGCAACCCCCACTGCAACAGCCCTAGCGAGGATCCCTAGAGACTGGAGCCTCACACCGCCGTAGGCACCACCTCCCCGGACACGTTCCAGCACCATGAAGAACCAAAGACGCAGTCTGGAAAATAAACACATCCCCTATGCTGGAGTTTTCTGAAGTGTCCCTTGATCCATTCAGTATGTGTCCTTTTATATTAGCCAGTTTCTTTGTGGCTCTGTCAACGTGTATTATTTGCCAAGTATCTAGTCCAGAAAAGAAGCTAACACATTGGGATCGGGGGATGTCCTTTAAACATATTCTCGCTGTTTAATTTCCTAATCACAACTAGTGCTAATTGGCAAAGTGGGTGCACACACATATATATGCATTTCCAAAATATATCAACTTTCTACAATTCTAATATCAGGAATTAATACCAGTACTTTTGATCATCACTACATGTGAATCCCATACACATTTTGGGATTCTTTGCAGATAGCATAACTGGTCTAGGGTCCACCATACGCTTTCTGGCTTGAGTTTTCTTTACCCTCAAAAGTAGCCAAGGTTAATTTCAAATATTTTGCTATACTAACAGTTGAAGGAATAAAGTGTCTACTAGAGCTTCTTTTATTCACATATTACCTTCCCTGAGACTGTAACCTTCTAGAGACTGAAGGACTATTAGCTGGGAGCCTCCTTTGGAAGGATCAGCAAGAACAACACCTAGGACACTTTTCTACCGGAGCCAGGGCCTGAGATCTGGGGAGATACTGTTGGTATACTGGGCAGTTAGTTCTCTTTCAAAGATAATATACAGCAATAGAGTCTATTAATTATCATTTCCCTTAAACCTCCTTCTCTTTTGGAACTATGCACCGTTTTCAGAAACAAATTCTGATGCATGACAAAAATAAAAACACAGTTTCTAACCATTTCGCCTAACCATTCTCCTGGCATAGGCTGATTACAGCTTAAGACACACATTTTACATTTTTCCACGGTGTTATGATCTATTGCTTACATACTAAAAAGTGTTTTTTAATGAAGCTGTAGTACTTGCAACTCTATGTCCAAGTAATAAATTTGCCTTTAACCCCAAGAAATCTCAGATATTTTTTTGTTAGGGGAATGGGAATAACTATGTAGTAGGTGCTTAGCACATTGATAAATATTCAAAATAAATATTATGAAGCCTTAAACCATCACCTGTTTAAAACAATAACATTAACTGTTGTCTACTTTAATAAATGGTCTTCTTTTTCAAGAAGTCCAGTTCAACACACCATTGATCTCATGAACATAATATGAAGGTGGAGAGGAGGAATGAAAGGCACTATTGGGCACTGAATAGCCACCATGTGACAGATCCCAACACCACCTCAGTTAAACCTCACCCCAGGAGGTAGATTGATTTAGCTCTACCCTTTTTTAAGTGGAGACAAGGACAGTAGCTCACTAATGGACAGAGAACTGAGTAGCTAATACTTTCTCAATGTAAGGATGTGTCACCTTTAAAGATATATCACTATTTTACTTGAAAAGGTGACATTTGTAGAGTAGAGAGTACTATTTCTGGGTTAGCTGGTCCAACTCCCTGATTTTATAGGGAGGGAATCCGAAGCCTGGAAGGAAAGAACTTACCCAGGGTCAGACAGCAGGATCACAGCAGAGTCGGACCAGCTACCCAGCTCCCTGACTTGGCTTCCCCTTACTTCCTTAGTTCACCTGGTTAACCATTTCTCAGGCTTCGGGCCCCAGTCCAGGGACACTGCCGTACAGATGGATGCCCAGCTGGTACACCCTCCCTCAGTGCCCCCGTCTCCCAGAACACTCCTCACGCTCTACCTGACGGACACGATCATCTATTCATCTAGCTTCCCCACCGGACTTGGAGTGACTCAAGTGCGCATTTCTATCTGTGTCCTGGCACTGAGCACAGTAGCGACATCTATGTGGATACTGTGTGCAGTGAGCAGAGTGACCAACTCACTCCCGTCTGCCAGGGAATTTCCCAGCTTTAGCAATGCAAGTCCCCGGTCCTGGGAAAACCCCTGACCAGGATGGCCAGTCACCCCGACATTAACAGGGTCAAAAGACCTGCTCACGATTTCCCCTTCTCTAACCATCCTCCGATGCCAGGCCAGGCCCCGGAGCCCTGTCTGTGCCATGTGGTCACTCCAGCTCAGTGTCGTCCAACAGAACCTTCTGCTGTGACAAAGAAGATCTCTACCTGCACTGTCCAACACCTACTAGCCACATGTGGTTACTGAGCACTTGAACTCCGGCTAAGTGTGACTGAGGAACTGCATTTTTAAATTTTATTTAAGTTTAATTAATCTAAACTTAAATAGCCCCATGTGGCTAATGGCCACCATATTAAGACAATTTAGTTCTGGTTTTACATATGTGGAATTAGGGTCTTTAGTGGATGAGCTCTGAAGTCAAACCTTGCTCCAAATCCTAACTCATTTACTAATATGGCACTTAACTTTCCAGGGAAGTTCATTTTTTCACCTGCAATCCTTAAAAATTTACTATGCGACAATGTATGAAAAGTGAAGTGACTGGCCCACAGCAGAATTTTAAGAAATAGGATTTTTCTAGAAGCAGCTAAGCTAAATTTATGAAAAAATGCTAGAAAAATTTTATTTTGAACCACAAAAGTAAACACGCAAGCATCATTTCAGCCAGATTTCTAAAATTCCTGTTCTCTTAAATTCTCATTCTAAACAATCATGGCTATTCAGCTGGGCTCCCTATGACTCCATTTTTGTCCCCAGGCCAGGGGATGGCTGTCACCAAGTCCCATCAGAAGGTACCAAGGTCAACACAATCTAGGTAATAAACGTGCATGTGTCCAAATTCATCAAAATGTACACATTAAACGTGCAATTTTTGTGTCTCAATTATACAAAATACCCTGCTAAATAAAAAGAAAGAAAGAAAGAAGATACCACGGAGCAGCAGGCACTGGGTGGGAGTTACCATGCCAGGTCACCCTGAGAGTGGCCCCACCTGTCCCCAAGGGCAAGGATCCAGTGCAGCGCTCACCTGTGTTCCCTGCCAGCTCTGGGCTCTCAGGGACTCGGGTGCTGGGGACCGCCCGGAAGGGAGGCATCCAGCACAATGCCCCACCCTGCTCGACCCTGCTCAACCCTGCTCGCCTGCAGAGGACACCAGAGGCAGCCTCCCTCCCTCCAGCAGGCAGGTGCAGCTGCGCAGCCCCCTGAGGCCAGTCCTCTCTGGGCCCCCTCTTGGGCCCTAACAAACACATCCGCTTGGCAGGAACTGGCAGCAGGTCCCAGGAGAAGCCCCGCTGATCAGAATCACACGCGAAGCTTTTTCAAAACACTGTTCCCCGGAATTGGCAATCGGTGTTTGCAGACAACTCCCAGGTGCCGGTGCTGCACAGCTGGGGACACTCTATTTTTCCTCTGAATGCCTGAGGTGATTCTGCCGACAGCCAAGATGAGGAGGACAGCTGCAGAGAGAAGCCCTATGCAGGGCTGTGCCAAGAAGTCCTGTTCTTAGCAGGTCCCTCCCTCTGGCTGCAGGAACAACATTCAGAAGGTTGCAGGGCCCTGAAGCCAGACCTGGGACACAAGCTGCTTCCCTGCTCTCCCCCACCTTGCTGAGCACCATCCAGGTCCCCAGGAGACCTCCCCATCCCATGTGCAGAGCTGGTAGGGAGCCCTCCTCCCGCACCACGCCCTGGCCATCCAGGGCGGGAGCCTCAATCCATGCACCTGGCACTTAGGAAGCCCGCACTCAACGCTACTGTTGCGGTTGTTACCCTCTTGTCACTGAAAAGAAGCCAGAACTAGAGGTGGAACGACTTACCCAAGGCCCCATGGAGCCAGGGACAGGGCTGGGGCAGGATCTCTGGGCTCCTGGCTCATTGTCCCAGTGCCCCAGGATGCTGCCACTGCCCTCCCCACCAACACCTTTTGTCCCCCTCTTACAACCACAGGCAGGCTTTGCTGGTCAGGATAGAACCTCATTTCATATGTCAGGACTCTTAATTGACAGGAAGGACCTCACCTATCCTCCTCACGGGGTCCTCTGGAATGCCCTCCAAACACTCCAGGTGGTGGTTTTTAGCACAGCTTTGGAGCCTGACACACCAGGATTGCCACACAGTAGCTGGGTGACCTAGGACAAGTTTCTTAACCTCTCTGGGCTCAGTTTCCTTAGTTGTAAAGTGGGGATGATGGACTTTATCACTACAAGTGGTACTGGGGATCATTAGGTGAGATTGTGCAAAGGGATGGGACCGGCACCACAGCTGGCGGGGTAGCACGTACTAAGAGGCGGCAGGTACTATTACCCAGGTGGCAGTACCTTCTCATCACCTTCTCCACGCTCCGTCCTGGCCCACCCAAGCTCCAAAGTGTTCACCCCCTTGTCTTCCCCCAGGCCCCTGGGCCAGCTGACCCACTGCCCCTTGCCTGGCCTCCCCTCTTGGGTGTCTGGTCCACCCCAGAGGCAATGATGACCGACCGCATGGCTGGAGGCACCTCATCCCCCCACCCCCAGAAATAATAAACAAGAAGTAACCTTTTTCTATTCCCCATTCCAGACTTCCTTAATTAAAATCAAATATTTGTACACCCTCCAAGGCCTATAAACCTGAATTGCTCCCAGAAAAACAAACGCTCAGGAGCAAAGAGAGCGAGTGTGGCAGAGGTGGCCGGCGGAAGCTTGGAGGAAAAGGCAGCGACTCCTGAACAACCGCACAGCGCCGCCGGCCTGGGGGGCCGCCATTTCCACAGCAATCACCCTCCAATTTTCTCCATCGACCTCCACAAAAGAAAAAAAAAAAGGAAAATCGAAAGACCCACTGAAAATGAGCAGGGGTGGGGGAGGGATGGAATTGAGGTGCATTCTACCCGGCCCCACCCAGAGGGCTTTCAAACCAGCAGGCAGGGTTCAGCTGCTTCCACCAGCCCGGCTGTCTCAGTTGTTAAAATACTGAAATATTCCAAACAGGCTGGGAAATAGCTGCTGCCCAGCGGAGCCCCCTCCCCAGTACGTCTCCCCCAGCACTCCCAGACCTCCCCCAGGATCCAGCAAGAAAAGAATTAAAGTCAGGCTCTGTGGAGGCTTCCAGAAAGCACTCGGATTGGTGCCCAATGTCAAATATTCTGGCCCTCACCCCTGGGCACAGGCAGGGGCATGAAGAATGCAAACATAGCTCTGAGGGACTGAGAAGGACAAGGTCTCAGTGCTTCCTTGCTGAAGGAAGAGAGGGGAGAAGGGGGAGGGGCGGAGACGGATTCTCAGGGCAGTGGCCCCAGTACAGGCCCCAGGCTGCCCACACCTCCCTCCCTCCAGGTCATTCCCTCTGTCCCAGTTCAGGTCACCACTGCGACACAAGCCTCCCTAGCCAGGTGCTACAGTTTGACTATTTGTCCCCTCAAAACTCATATTGAAACTTAGTCCCCAGTGTGGCACCAGGGAGAAGTGGGGCCTTTCAGAGGTAATTGGAGGTAATGGATTCATCCACTCACGGATCAATGGGTTATGATGGGAGTGGGACCGGTGGTTTTACAAGAAGAGGAAGAGAGACCTGAGCTAGCATGTGAGCCCGCTCAGCCCCCGGCCATGCGATGCCCTGCAACGCCTCGGGACTCTGCAGAGAGTCCCCATCGGCAAGAAGGCCCTCACCAGCCGCAGCCCCTCGACCTGGGACTTCTCAGCCTCCGTAACTGTAAGAAATGTATTCATTTTCTTTATAAATCATCCGATTTCCGATATTTTGTTCTAAGCAACAGAAAACAGACTAGGACACCAGGCAAAAGGAAACAGGGGATGTGCTCCCTGCCTTGCACAACTGACATCTTGCCCGCCTGGCCTCCACACCCCTTCTGGTAATGGCTCCCGGTTTTCCTATGGGGCATCCCCTAATAGTCCTCTCATGTGCTTCAGGGGTGGCACATTACCTAGAAGAGAACAGACAAAGCATGGAACCATCCAGAACCAGTGGATGGTTCAAAACCAGCCGTGTGACCCTAACCTCTCCAGCACTTTGGAAGAACCCAGTGGGAAGAGAGAACCTTTCCCCCAACACACCCCGGAGTTGCTAACACGAGCCGATGGAAGCCTGAATCCAAGCTGCCGGCAGTCTCTTGACGTCTCGAAGAGAGAGACCTCCTGAGAAACAAGGAGGAAAGAGGGCAAAGCCAGCAGACAGGGAGACAAAAGTTGGCCAACGTGGTTTGGGACCCTGGATCAGCCATGCCTAACTGGCTAGTGACTTGACACATAAATTATCTTTTCTAAACGTAAGCTAGAGTTTGGTTACTGCCGCTTGCAACCCAGAGCACTTACTGATACAACGCTCGATGGGTTAAGGAGAGGCTGCTGGTTGCTACCAGGCAGGACCCACTTCCTGCCCCAGCTACCATTTCAGGTCTGACTATAGCTTGTGGCTGGCACCTGGGAGGCTGGCTCCAGACCCCAACCCCTCTGCTCTGTGCAAACCGAACATTCTTCCCGCACTGCGGACCTCCAGTCTCTCACCTTCCACCTCCTACCCGCCACCTTTCCTAATACACAAATCTCCATATGGCCGCAGACTGTGATGCAAGCTCCTTTAACACAGCTTACGCCACCATCACCTGGCCCTGACGACCTCACGAACCCTCTGGTCGAGCCACACGGACCTGTGATTGTTCTTTGACCTCACTGAGATCCTTCCCCTCTCCAGACACTTGCTCACGCTACCTGATCTGAACAGTGTTTCCAAACACCAGGTGTTTTTACAATACAATCCCAGTTTAATACATTGTAACTTCTTTGAGGACTGGGGTGACCCCTCATGTTCGATAACCCACATCCTGTTCACTTAGGTCCAAGCCCCTGCAACCCGTGGGGGTTAAGTAAATGCTGACAGGACCTCACAAATACAGCCTCTACCCCTAGATCAGCGGCCCCCAACCTTTTTGATGCCAGGGACCGGTTTCATGGAAGGCAAATTTTCCCACAGACCCGGGGGTGGTGGGAAGGTTCACTGGCTGGCCCGCTGATCGCTGATCACCTCCTGCTGTGCGGCCTGGTTCCTAACAGGCTGCGGACAGGTACCGGTCGCTGCCTGGGGTTTGGGGGCTGCTGCCAGGGGTTGCCCAGGGGTTGAGGACCGCAGCCCTGGATGGTTATGGAGGCCCTCCCCCAAGCTTTATAACACCCACTTCAGACAGAAAATGGCTCTGGGTTTTTTAAGTCTTTGTTATGTAAATTAAAGTGAGAGTTTTTTAAAAACTGAAAAACAGCCAGCTGTGTAAATTTCAGCCAGGGCCCTAAGAAGAAGTCTATGAAGAAAATTTCTCTTGACACTGAACATAAACTGACTGCAATCATAATTGCAATGTACAGAGAGCTGATTTCAAAATAGACCTTGGAGAGCTTCTGGCACAACCTTCCCATTTTACAGAAGTGGAAACTGAGTTTCAGAGAAGTGAAATCTCCGCCCAACACCATAACACAGCTAGGAGGCAGAGGTAACCAAGACAAAAACCGGGTTCTCTGCCTTTTTGCCCCTAACATTTATATATCTTCATTTTAATTTTTTTATTATAACATTAATTACACACTCACTTAAAAATGTAAGCCACAGAGAAGTTCTGTATGTATTTTCTGCTCTTTGTACTGTCTCAGTGGGTCTCTGAAAAATGGGGTCTCTGTATTTACTGGCAGAACCACCAGTCTTCCAGGCCTTAGACCTCATGTGGTTTCTCACCCGCTAGACTACCCGTAAACATTGCCAACATCGCAACACAGACAACGACAGCTGCAGGTTGTGCAATGAAAGGCAGTCTCCACTTCCTAATGTGGACCTAGACAGTTCTTGGTGGCCTGAAGTTTCCATCTCACTGATTATTTTAAAAGAACTCAAATTAAGTTGGTCCCCAGACAATCTCTGACCTTGGCAAGCCCCTCAATCAATATGTAAGGAGCCACTCCATGTCAGTCCCTGCTTTAGCAAGGACAGGGTCAGACGGACCTTATCAAGTAGTGGAACTGAGCAACCAGAACTCACTCCCGCTCTACGGGCAGGATGTTTTCAGGACCCCGCAGACCTGATGTTCGTCCTTAGTTCACGCCATTATCTTCCAGAGGGAGTAAGAGGGCCACCTCTCTGCCTTGTCCTAACCAACATTAGGGCACTGCTCGGTCTATGAAGACAGAGTTTTCTTCTCCACCTGGTCTAAAAGGCTGTGCTCTCCCTAGAACCTAGCACAGTGTGGGCACCAAGTAGATGTTCCATAAACACTGCGTGTGTGTGAGTGTGTATGCACACATGCTATATATGCATGTTTTATACAGAAACATGTCTATTTGAACATACAGTTGTTCAATATATGCTTGCTTTATATATACGTGGCGTGTATGTTTTTTATATATAGACATGTTTATATATGATCATGTTGACCTATAGCACATAGGTG
The DNA here is from genome assembly GCA_963575035.1 of Avahi laniger. NCBI lineage: Eukaryota > Metazoa > Chordata > Mammalia > Primates > Indriidae > Avahi > Avahi laniger. The sequence continues at coordinate 18,276 of CAUYSK010112668.1, forward strand.
TCTAGTAAATAACTATTTTATACATTATATATACAACATATATATTTATATTTGCATGAATGCATACATGAGTGAATGAATAGGTGAGAAACAAGACATGGTTTAAAGGCAGAACAGGCTGAGGAGTTGAAATGAAAACTCTAGGAGGGCAAATGCTGTGTCTCTCTTACTCTTCACTGCATCCCCAGGACCCAGCACAGTGCCTGCCTGGCACTTAGTATGTGCTCAATAAATACTGGTCAAGTGGATTCCTGTCAAAACTCATGTCGAAACGTTATTCCCAATGTGGCAGTATTGAGAGGGGGGTCTTTTAAGAGGTGATTGGGTCATGAGGGCTCTGCTCTTGGGAATGGATTAATCGATCTGTGGATTAATGGATTAATTATCTTGAGAGGAGAACTGGTGGCTTCATAAGAAGAGGAAGAGAGACCTGAGCTAGCATGTGAGCTCGCTCAGCCCCCTGGCCATGTGACGCCCTCAACGCCTCGGGACTCCGCAGAGTCCCCAGCTGCAAGAAGGCTCTCGCTAGATGCAGCCCCTCGACCTGGGACTTCTCAGCCTCCATAACTGTAAGAAATAATTCCTTTTCATTATAAATTACCCAGTTTCAGGTTTTCTGTTATAAGCAACAGAAAATGGACTAAGACATGGCTGAACAGCCAGCCTAGCTTCATTTGATGAACATTTACTGAGCAAGTACTTACCAAGCACCAAGGACCA
>CAUYSK010112670.1:0-63950 GCA_963575035.1 Avahi laniger
TCCTCACAACAGCCCTGCAAGGTAGGAGGTAGGGACTATGATGAGCCTCATTTTACAAGTGAGAAGACGGGTGTTCAGAAGCTCTGGTGTTCAGAGAAGTGCAGTGGCTGGCCTAAAGTCACACAGCTAGTAAGAGGTGGAGCTGAGATGTGAATCCAGACAGACTGGATCCATATCACTGAAGGTAGAGGAAGGGGAAATATTCTTTACCTTCGAGAATTCAAGCAGAGAGGGTAATGTGTTATTAAAAGCTGGGAAATATTTGGGCAATCTGATGTGGCTTTATAGGTTAGGGTGGGATTTGGTCCACTGATATATTAATTTAATATGCACTTATTGAGTCTGAGTGTGTCTGGGCACAGAGTCATGAGTCAGACACACACACACACTTTCTGCTCTTAGGGAGTGTGAAGTCTGGTGGGGAAAACAGATGTGGAATCCCCCAAAACTCCATCAGCAGAGCTTTCTCCCGTACTACTCTCAGTTTACTCTAAAAGAGAGGTTCGAACTAGCTGTTTTCTGGACAGATCCAAGATATTGTGAAGCCTACAGAATCATCTAAAAAACATAAAGAGTTTTTGGCAACAGTAAAAATCAAGAGATTTCACATTGAGAAAACAAAACACCCACATTTCTGATTTCTCTTGGGGGAAAAAAGAAAAACCTGGTAGATGTGATAATATCTGCCCCACTTTCTTCCACCGCAGGAATTGATCGAATGAAGTAGCAACTCCCCTCTTTAAATGAGAAATACACTCTGGAGCTCACCAGAGGCCCCATCTGGGCCACGTTAATCATTTATATCACCTCGTTGGCTCCGAAAGGCATTCGAGTTTACAATTCCTGCTTTACGTGTAGTTTCTTCCTTATGTTTCCTTGTGGACTCTTCTTTAAAATGTTTTAAATATACTTATTTCTTGAGTTTCTTACTTATTTTTTAACATGCTGAATTGTATGTATTTCTTTACAACAACAACAACAAAATAGCTTTCTGGGCGTTGCAACTGTCTCAAGTGATGTCCAAGGCAGACATTGCTAATCCATCATGACCCTCCGAGCGCGAAGGGGGCCGCCATTGTTTTCCCACACAGCTGCGCGCAGCCACTACTAATCAATCAGAACTGGCATGTACAATGAAACTCATTTGTTCTTCTAAATTTTTATCTATTTAAACTCCTTAAAGGCTGAGGAGTGCATTTTATTCTTTTATTACTCCCACCCTGTCCCCCAAGGTAGGTGTAATGCTGAGACCGTCCAAATGCAGGGGGTGAATGAAGCCCTCCCAGGAAGGCCGAATCGGAGCCCATCTGTCTGCCCACAGGGGCCTCCTGGAAAAGGGGCCAAGTCTTCTGAGGGAGGGGACGGAAGCACAAAACAGCTCCAGGAAAAAGTGTCCGTCCCTCTCTCCTTTCCCTCCCCGCCCTCCCCACCCGCTCCATCTTGCAAAAAAGGAAAAAAAGAAAGAACGATACAAAGCCAGCCAAACGCTCATTAATTCACTTGACCTTCCAAAAGAAAATTAATTCCAACTTCACACTTCCTGGCTGTGTTGCTCGGCTTTGTCAAAACGTCGGCGTCATTAGAGAGGAGATGACATGGCTTGAGGGGACAAAGAGGCTGCCACCTCCCCGCGCTGGGCTGCATGAGTAGGAACCGGCAGGAAGCACGCAGAGGCGCCCACCCTGTGAGCTTTTCACTGCGGATTAGGCTCCCTTGTGCTGGCTCTGGAAATCGTTATCACTGCAGAGCCGCCCTGATGAGTCTCTCCAGGCCCCTGACAGCGCAGGCCTGCAGAGGGGCAGCCTGTCCAGGGGCCGAGCTGGAAGGCTGGCAGGCCACGTGTGCACACAGGCGTGTGTCTGCATGTGGCTGTGTGTCTATGCATATGACTGTAGGCATTAGCGAGTGTGCTGTGTGTGTGTAAATGTGGGCATGCAGCAGAGTATACGTGAGGCCTCAGACTGGGCCAGCGTGTATGTGTGCAAGTGAATATATATGCACACATACATGTGCGTATTTGTGTAAGCGTGTGAGTGAGCATGTATAGGTGCACGTGTGTACAAATACATATACACACGGGGGGGCTGAAGGTACGCTTGTGTATTTGTGTCTGTGAATGTGCATCTCGGGGGATGTATGTGCCATTGCAAGCATTTGTATGTATATATGATTTTCCATGTGCACATATATGTATAGATCTATGTAAGGTAACTCCTGGGCATGTATTTCAGGATGTGTGTGCTCATGTAAGTGTGTGATTGTGAAGTGTTTGGGAGCGTGTGTGCACATGTATGTGCACAGTGTGAGTGTACGTTGTAGGTACACATGTCCACAGTTACACATATATTAGATTGTTTTTAGTGCTTTTATCCTCCCCAAAATATCTCAGGGCATACTTGGGCACAGTAAATCATAGACACCAAACTCCCATTCCTTTTTAAAATGACCTTGATAGTTGATATGTTATAAATTAAGGTAGTTATTATGACAAAACCCAGAACTCTTTGGACTTCTGGACTCCTATTATTTTGGTTTTAAATGATCATTTTGAGGGTTATGAGAATTGGAGGGGGAAGAGAGAGACGAGAGGGAGGAGGGGGAGGAGGAGGAGGAAGGAAGAGAGGGAGGAAGGGAGGGGGGAGGAGGAGGAGGGGAAGAATAAGGAGAAGGAGGGAGGAGGAGGAGGGAAAGCAGCAGCCGTGGTAGCTGATGCAGAGGAAGATGATGATGATGAAAATGACGATGATGTGACGAAGATCAAGATGCTGATGTTTCTGAGGGACACCCATTTCAGAGCTCTAGTTAACACAGGCTTCTGGAAGTTGCTGCCTCCTCCCCACCAAGCCCTAACCTACAGCGCACACCTGCCCTCTGCCCCATCCCTGCTTCCCCAGGACAAGAAGAAAAGAAAGGTGATTGGGAGCCCCCAACAGCAGTCCCAGAGTTCTGGATCAAAGGAGGGTAGCCGGGCTTGGAGAGCTGTGCCCCGAGGTGGAGACGGGCGTTTCAGAGCAGCTAGTGAATGATTGACTCACGTGGCTGGCAGAGGAAATTGCTGATCCCCTATCACCAAGCCCGGGAGGTGAGGACGGGGCCCCTTGACACAGGCTTGTCCCGGAGTGGAAAGTACAGTAAATATATCTCACTTCTTCCTTTCTCTAGGAAAGCCACGGAGATGATCATCGAACTAACTCTCATGTACTGAAAAGCTGCCATTTGCCTGGTGCTGGGCTCCGCTTTTACATACCTTTTAATCCCCAGTTGAACACTATGAGCACGTTATTTTTACTACATGGAACCTTATGAAATCACTGATGTTCAAACACTTTTAAAGTATGAAACTGGCACTCTCGTATGAGTCAACCTATAAGTAGTAGTAGTCGAATTCCAGAGAGGTGAAATAATTCACCCAAAGTTACCCAGCTGCAGCGTCGGGATAAAGTCCTCACCGTGATTGGGAAGCTGGCATGTTCCGGACGCTCATTACCTCCCCAGCTTCAATTCACAGCCACTTTCCTCCCTCCCCCTCTCTGAGCCTCAGTTTTCTCCCTTGTAAACTGGGGGTGATAAGCATAAACTAAAGCTGCCATTTATTAAACATTTATTAATTGTATTCACCAGGCACGATGCTAAGTACTCAGCCCTCATACCTAGTTTTCTGCTCCCAGCCCCTTTCGGATGTGGGAGTCATTCAGAGCTTCATCCTTCTAACCAAGCGGAGGTGTGCTCAGGTCTGAGCTCATGGCAGGCGCCCAGTTCCTGTTGCTCATCTGACCCTCTTCCTGCAGCATGTGACGTGGAAGGGCGCAAAAGCTTATCCTGCACCTTAGTGTTATTCTGATCACTTCTTTTTGTATTGCTGGTTCTTTGGCAAGATCATTCACACGCTAAACATTTTCTGAACATTTGCCATCGCCAGTCCCTGTCCCAGGTGAATCTGGCAGCCCTGATCTCACTTCGCTCACATTTTGCACTCTCCTGTGTCTTTGACTCACTGAGGACTGCAGCCTGAGACATGCACAGTATAAACCACTTTTCTACCAGCAGCTAGTCCAGCTCCAGGCATGTGACTGGTGCTTAAATGTTGACGGTTGAATTAGATTCAATCGCACTGAGAAGAATTGCACTGAGTTGCCCCAAAACAGGCCTGGAGAGTGAGAAAGAACGCAGGTGCGGGCCGGGCACGGTGGCTCACGCCTGTAATGCTAGCACTCTGGGAGGCCGAGGCGGGTGGATGGCTCAAGGTCAGGAGTTCAAGACCAGCCTGAGCAAGAGCGAGACCCCGTCTCTACTAAAAATAGAAAGAAATTAATAGGACAACTAAAAATATGTAGAAAAAATTAGCCGGGCATGGTGGCGCATGCCTGTAGTCTCAGCTACTCGGGAGGCTGAGGCAGGAGGATCGCTTGAGCCCAGGAGTCTGAGGTTGCTGTGAGCTAGGCTGACGCCACGGCACTCTAGCCCTGGCAACACAGTGAGACTCTGTCTCAAAAAAAGAACGCAAGTGGGGATGGGGATGCTGAGAAGATGTGCTCTGACCCCAAGTATCCCGCTAAGCTCACAGCCAGGCACACCATAGACACATTGCAGGCACTCGGAAAACATTTGTCAGGTGGAAGGGAATTGGAACACAGAAGTTCAACTTGGCCATGTTCATTCACATTTATTCCCAAGTCTGGCTCGGGTTTGGATAGGGGGAGAGGTAGGGCCTATTTTTATTTGCTGTCGGTTCAGTTTGATTTTCACTGTATCGACTTCCCTGGAAGGGAAGGGGCCCCTCAGGTGAACGGCGAGGAACCCCAGATCAGGCCTGGCTTATATTCTCATAACTTTCTCATATTACTAGCTCTGGATACCACGGCACAGGCCGCCTCATTGTGTAAAAGTCCCCCAAGAATCCCGGTGGACCCTCCGACCATCCTAACTCCCCCCAATGCGAACCCCCCGCCCCAAGCATAACAGCCAGGAATTCCCTGAAGCGAGTGACCCCAAGCACACAAAAGGTGCACAAAGGCAAAAAAAATTAATGGCTTTCCTTCATTTTGCACAACGCCCTCAATGCAACACCATAAAGCATTTGATTTAGGATATTAAATGCCGCTGGTGATGAGAACGTCATGTAAGATTTGCTTTGCGACTTCTTTCTTCTCAAACTGTCATTAAAAATGATTTATAGGTGAGCCCAAGTCTAAGAAACAACATGATTAGAATTGAGGGTTTGGGGAGGGCCTGGGGGAGATCGAGTTTCCAGGGCAGCCTTGGCCCCACTATCCGAGTCTCAGAGTCGGAAGAGGCTGAGTGTGAGACTCTGTGGTTAACTGTTTCAAAGGTAAGTGCCCGCGGAAGAAACACGTGTTCCTCGCCGAGATGAAAACAATGAGGCCTTGTCGGACATTTAAACTGTTTAAATCCAAAAGGTGGGTTCCGGAGGGCCAGACCGGAGAACTCTTCTTCTGCTGTTCAAAGCAAACTTTGTTCAACACCAGACTGGCCGGGTTCAAATTAGACTTGAAATCAGGGGATGCTGTCATATTTTAAAATAATAAGGACATAAAGGCTTAATCCATATTTTACCTTTATTATATGCCTGGCACTTGGGACAGCTACCCCAGGAGTCAAATACTGTTGGTATCATTCCTGTTTGACACACGAGGAAACTGAGGCTCAGAGAAGTACAATGTCTTGCTCATTGTTGTACGGCTGAAGTGAGGGGTGGAGCCAGGCAGGATTTGAACCTGGGCAGCTGGGCTCCAGAGCCCACAGGCTTAACCCACTCTCCTCCACTGGGTCACGAGACTTCTAATTTAAAGTGACTCTAATTATCCTTCTACCTCATCTTGACCATATTCCCTCCGGACCCCTGCCGAGAAAGCTGCCATTAATTAAGCACCCACTATGGGCCACATACTCTTCGCGGTGCTTGCTGTATCTTATGCCTAATCCTCATCTACGAGCCTGCAAGACTGAAGATGTACTTCACTAATTCAGCAGAAAATCGAGGCCTAAGGTCGCACAGTTAGTAAGTGGCTAAACAGGAAATGGAACCAAGTTGGCCTGATTCTAAAACAAAGGTGCTTAAAACGAAACCGTATTATGCAAAACTATACCCAAGCAACTTTTTGGGGTTCTGAGAGCAAGCACGGTGCTGCGGATCAGAGTCTTTTGGAACCCATACGAGGGTTTAGACATTAGGGTTGGCAGAGGGTTGGAGGAGCTCTGGGGTCTGACCACTTTGGGGTCTGGACAGCCTCTGCCTGTTGGAGCGTGGAGGGTGTGCTGCTCTGGGTGAGCTGGTTGTCTGAGGTCAGCGTCCTCTGTCACTATGGTCTATCCTCTATTATAGAAAAGAGGGAAGGAGGGAGAGAGAGAGGGAGAAAGAAAGAGTAGGGAAAAACAAAGAGAGGAGAGGGAAATAGGAAGAGAGGGAAGAAAAAGGGAGAAGGAAGGAAGGGAGGGAGATTTTTGGAACTTTACTATAGGTTATAATGTCCTTTGAAAACGTTTGCAACTGATTGGTCCACACCAACTGGGGTTTTAGAAAATGGCCCCCGCAAACAGTTGCCCTAGTTTGCTATGGACTCACTTTAGCAACAAAGGTCTTAAAAGGAATAATCTGTTTGGATTTATTTCTGGGCTTCTATTCTGTTCCATTGGTCTATGTTTCTGTTTTTAATTTTCAACAAGGGCACCAAGAGGACACAGTGAGGAACAGATAGTCTCTTCAGTAAATGGTGCTTGGAAAACTGGATTTCCACATGCAGAAGAATGAAGTTGGACCCTGATCTTACCCCATAAACAAAAACCAACTCAAAATAGGTAAAATATCTAAATGTAACACCTTAACCCTTAAAACTTGTAGAAAAAGACGTAGAGGAAAAGCACCTCAATATTGGCCTTGGCAATGATGATTTTGGATATCACACCAAAAGTGCAGTCTACAAATCTGAAATAAATAAATGGGACTACATCAAACTAAAAAGCTTTAACATAGCAAAGGAAATGAGCAACAAAATGAAAAGGCAACCTACAGACTGGGGAAAAAATAAATTGCAAGCCACATATATAAGAAGTTAATATCCAAAATTTGTCAAGAATCCTTAAAACCCAATAGCAGAAAAGCAAATAACCCAACTAAAAAATGCGCAAAGGACCCAAACAGACATTTCTCCGAAGAAGACATAAAAATGATTAACAAGTATGTAAAAAAGGGCTCAGCATCACTAATTATAAGGGAAATGCAAACTAAAACCATTATGAAATATCACCTCACACCTGTAAGGATGGCTATTATAAAAAAGATGAGAGATAAATGTTGGTGAGGTTATGTGGAAAAGGAACCCTGGCACACTGTTGGCGGGAACATAGATTGGTAAGCCATTATGGAAAACAGTGTGGAGGTTCCTAAAGACATTGACGATAGAACCACCATATGACCCAGCAATCCCTCGTCTGCGTATGTTCCCAAAGGAGATGAAATTACCACTTCGCAAAGATCCCTGCACTCCCGTGTTCACTGCAGCATTATTTACAACAGCCGAGATATGGAAATGACATGCCCATCAATGGATGAATGGATAAAGAAAATGGGATATATATTTTTTCATTATATAAATATAAATTTTTATAATATAAAATAAAATAATATTCAGCCTTAAAAAAGAAGGAGATTTTGCCATTTGCCACAACATGAGTGGACCTGGAGAACATTGTACCAAGTGAAGTAAGCCGGACAAAGAAAGAAAAATATTGTATGATCTCACTTATAAGTGGGATTTTAAAAAAAAGCTCAAATACAGAGAGAGAATGAAACAATGGTTACAGTGGGTGGGTTCAGGAGGAAATGGGAAGACACAGGCCAAAGGGTACAAAATAGTAAACACGTGGGCTGAACAAGTCTAGAGATATAATATACACCATGAGGACTCAAGTTAATAAAATTATGTTTTATTAGGGATGTTTGTTAAATAAAATTTTAGATGCTCTTGTTGCAAAAAAAGTAAGGGTGAGATGACAGATACACAAATCTCCTTTACTACTGTAACCATTTTACTATCGTATGGATTTCATAATATCATATTGCGAACCTCAGATATACACAATAAAAGGTATTTTTTTAAAAAGGATTAATCTATACACACAACACCCACCCCATGCTTCCTTATCTGATGTAAATGTGTGTCTCTCCCGTGAACCGTAGGTGTCGCAAAGGCAGGGACAGGTCTGTCATGTTCCTGCTGGATCTCCAGAACCCAACATATACAAGTCTTGGGAATTATTTGCTGAATGAGCAGGATAAATAGGGATAAAGAAGGAAATGTTAGAAAAAAAAAAGGCAAGAGAAAAAGAGGAGTAAAACAATTCATCGGCGACTGCAAACTGGAGAATCTGGCCATTGGCATGTTTGGTGTCATCGGGGCAGTGTTTTTCTTTTTTGAGACAGAGTCTCGCTTTTGTTGCCCAGGCTAGAGTGAGTGCCGTGGCGTCAGCCTAGCTCATGGCAACCTCAAACTCCTGGGCTCAAGCGATCCTCCTGCCTCAGCCTCCCGAGTAGATGGGACTACAGGCATGCGCCACCATGCCCGGCTAATTTTTTTTCTGTGTATTTTTAGTTGTTTAGATAATTTCTTTCTATTTTTTTTAGTAGAGACGGGGTCTCGCTCTTGCTCATGCTGGTCTCGAACTCCTGAGCTCAAACAATCCGCCCGCCTCGGCCTCCCAGAATGCTAGATTACAGGCGTGAGCCACCGCGCCCGGCCAAGGGGCAGTGTTTTAATACATCATCATGATAAGTTTGATTGTGCTGCAGTAACAAACAGCTCCTACATGTTAGAAGTGTAAATAGAGAACATTTACATCTTGCTCATGCTACGTGTTCGTTGTGTTTCTGCTGCTGGGGTCAGTGGGGTTGCTTGGTCCGTTTGTTAGTATAACAACCCAGGAGCCAAGCTGGAGGTCTTTCTCCCCATGTGCTTCCATAGTGCAAAAGGCAAGGAGAAGAGTCCAGGTGGATGACACACTGGCTTTTATAATTTCCCTGAGAAGTGATGAGGTCACCACTGCTGGCCAAAGCAAGTCACGTGGCCATGCTTAACTTCAAAGGGACAAGGAAAGGGTGATTCTACCTTGCTTCTCGGCAGGGCCACTTCTGGAAATATTCTGAAAATATCAGTAAATAGCACCAATAAACGCTAAATGTGTTTAAATATTCTTTAATTAGTTGCAAATACCTTATCACCAAATCCTTTATAGAAATATAGATATCTGGCTTCTTTGCACAGAACTGGGAGATCTGGTGACACTGATCCACTGGCACCGAGCAGCAGCTGCCCTTCGAAAGAAACATGCACCCGCGAGTTTGCTACTGGTCACACCTGGCCCGCTTCACTCCCGCTTCACTCATTTTGGGTTGGTGCCTGGCTCCTGAGAGCATTTGGTGTGCAGACTTCTGGTTTAAAAGGATGAAAGTCACCACTGCGTGCTGGCTGAGGCATTTCGTTCCCAACACCAGATGCACTTGTAATCTGTTCCCACCCCAGAGATGAGTAACGCTAATGCCCTAGGAGTGCCTTGTGCAGGCCCCCGGCTGGAACACTCAGGCTCGTCGGCAACAGTGGGATCGTATAAGCCCACTAAGGGAGTATTGAGGGATTCACGACGTGAGGGGGAGGGGCTGTGAGCACGTAGGAGGAACCGCAGAGCCCCTGCCCCTGGCGAGGGATGCCCAGGCTAGCGGGGGTGAAGGCAGGCAGCTGCTTCTCCCGGGGAGTCTCCTGTTTCATCTGAGCTGCCACTGCCCACACAATTCCTCTGGATTCACAGCGTCTCTGTCTGGAAGAGGCGTGGGAACCTGCCTATGCCACCAGCAGCTTGGGCTGAGATGACGTTTAGTTCTCAAGGGCGACCTAAGCCCAGCAAGGCACGGAAGGACTCCGACAGGAAGGTGTCAGGTTGTACTCACCAAAAGCAAGTGCATCAGTCAGGACAGGGTACATTCTCTTGCAGTAACAAACAACCCCAGAATCTCTGCGACTGTAAACAGCTAGAGATTATTCTCACACACTGCGTTCACGCACGCTATATGTCAGTCATGAGTTTTCAGAGTGGCTCTCCTCGGACTCCTAGGGTAACGGATAAGCCGCCGTCTTAAAAATTGCCAGTCTTCACCCTATAGCAAGAGAGCACTGCAGGGGCTCACATGGGTAATCTGACGCTCTTACCCGGAGGTGACATGTCCCTTTCACACTCTACTCATTTTCTGAAACTGGTCATATGCTCCTGTCCAGTATCAAGGGGCCAGGAATTGCAGAGAAAGCAAAAATATTTGATGAACAAAATTAGTGAATGACTGCCATATTGCAATGAGAATCTATTGCTTTTATAAACCCATCCTAGGCAGACTCCATTAGACGGGGGCTTCATCGTCATCAGTAATTCAATGCATCAATCTTCAAGGCCCAGGGCCTTTGCACTTGCTGTTCCCTTTGCCTAGGACACCATTCCCTCTGCTCTCTGGTTTGCTTCTTCTCAGTTCACCTGCCATCACCACGTCCAGGCCTTCCTGGACCACCCTCTCTAATGTGACACCCCCACTCTCCAGTCATTCCATAGTGTATCATTTTTAAAAAAATCCTTCCTTGTATCACTATCTAGAATGATCTTTTTTAAAAAGAAAAGAAAAGAAAAAAGTACGTGTTTGCATTTATATGTATTTATTGTCTTTGTTCAGTCTCCCACTGCAGAATGCCCACACCATCAGAGCAGGCACCATCGATCATCCTCATGGCTAAATTCTTAACACCTTGGACAGTGACTAGCACTTAGTAAGTGCTCAGTAAATTGGTATGACATATACATGAAATAAATGTGTTCACTAAGTATGCATGAATGAATACATCAATGGTACAGCTCGTTTAATGCATACCATGTGCAGCTAGAAATCCTACGTCACCACCATCCCACACCCATCTGGCCAGGTGGGTGCCAGGATCAGTACCATTTTGCAGAGGAGAAGACTGAAGCTCAAAGAGGTGAAAAAAAAAATTGCCTGAAGTCAGAACTAGGAAGCGGCAGAGTCAATATTTAAACCAGGGTTTGCCAAAGCATGTACCACTTCTACTGGGCTACACCGGCCCTCCAAGGGTAGCTGTTGATAAGGCCTCGGCATGAGGTGTGGGCGTGGGTGCTAAGGGAAGGGACAAGTGCTAATTCATGGTCTTTGTCTTCTCCAAAGAATCCCACTTTACTAGTCTAGGGTTTCAGCGATCCCATGTATTTAATATTGATTTATAGGTTGTAGTGGGTTGAATGGTAGTCCCCCAAAAAAGATATGCTCACAGACTAATCCTGAGAATCTATTTGGAGAAAGGGTCTTTGCAGATGTAATTAGTCTAGGATATCAAATGAGATCATCCTGGATCACCTAGGTGAACCTTAAATTCAGTGACAAGTATCCTTATTAGAAACAGAAGAGAAGACACAGATGCAGAGGAGAAAGTTAGGTGAAGATGGAGGCAGAGATTAGACTTACATAGCGATAAGGCAAGGAATGTCAGTGGCCTTCAGAAGCCAGAAGAGGCAAGGAAGGAGTCTCCCCTAGAGTCTTTGCAGGGAGTGCGCCCCTGGGATACCTTGATTTTTAGACTTCTGGCTTCCAGACTCTCAGAGAATAAATTTCTGCTGTTTTAAGCCACGAAGTTTGTGGCAATTTGTTACAGGGGCCATGGGAAATTAATACACAGGTTCACACCTAAGCCACTTTTTAACCTGTGTATTATGGTCACTGGATTGGACTTTCCAGCACCCTGCCCTCCTCCTTAGCTGCCCCCACTTTAGGCTCACCCTTGTCTGACTCCATATGCCTCCACGCAAGGCCAGAACCTAACCACGGACTTGGTGTCTCCTCACGACACACCCTTTCCTGACCTTCCCAGATGGTTTGTACACACTCCCTCCTAAGAGTCTGTGTTCTCTCTGAGGTCTAGTGCCCTGAGTGACCGTACAGGACACAAGTGAAGTGCAAGGAACTTTGTAAACAGAAATTGCCTCAAATATCGACTCTGCTACTCACTGGAGTCTCTGTTTCCTCTTCTGTGAAATAATGCACATTAGAAACTTCATAGGATAGAGATAAAACTTATATGGGGAAGCATATTTAAAGCTTCAGATGGAATCCTGGTACTCAATACGTGCTAGCAATGTATTATGTAGTATTATGGGACCGATTGGAGAAATATAATTATTGAAAAACTAAATTAACTCATCCATCTCAATTTAGTTTAATAAACTCTGTTGTGATACCGTGGGGATGCATAGCTGGGTAGGATACAAGGTGTTCTCTGGAAAAAATAGATAAGATGTTCATGATAAAATGCAGCTATGCTGGCTTAACCAGTGCTGCTAAATGAAGGGTAAGAACCTTTCAAAAATACTCAAATGACCCATTTTGTTGAGGAGGAGAGGTGGGGAGAATCTAGATTAGAGTCCAGTTCAGGAAAAAGGAAAGGGCCACATCTTAAACTAAGGCCCATAAGAAGTATATAGAGAGTAAAAGTACTTCCATGTTCCCATTCAATAAACCAGATGGCAAGAAATGTGCTATCAAACCCATTACAAGAAGACAGAAGAAACACATTTAAATGGCTGTTTTCATCTATGTGCAGCATGACATTGATGAAAATGCGAATTACAGTTGCTAAAAGGAGGATCTTTCACCAAGAGATGTCTTTGGTTACACGGTTCAACATTCTTATTTTGGTCCAACACTAGAAGAAAGTCTATGTGACATGCTAGTGTCTTGATCAGTCTTTGAAAATTAATGCCTGCACCAAAGCCTGTCAAAAGGCCCTCTTCTTCTCTTGGCCTTTAAAAGAAATATATTAATTTGCACATCACATCATTTCTCGACATTCCAGCTGCCATCTACCATTCTCCCTTGGAAAAAGAATTCTCCAGAATGCCCACAAGTGTGAGCGTCACTGTCATTTCTCACTGAATTTTTTTTTTTTTTTGTCCCCGGCGGTACATGTCCTGGATGTGTAATATGAATTTAGTGCCTTCTTATTATTCTATATAAACCCAGACCTCAACATGTGGCAGCTTCAATTCTAACAATCCTTCTGCACTATTCAAAGATGTCTTCCACTCTTCCGACTGGTTCGCAAGTGACCCCCAAATCTAATTAACCCGAATTACATCTCTCATCTCCCCAGGGAGAGGATAAGCATGCCACCCCTTCGTCTTCCCCCATTCCTCTTCCTCTCCACAGTTGGGGACAAACTCTCTGGAGAAATCCTCTTCTTGTCTCAGGCATTGCAATCACTGGTTTTCTCAAGCAGAGTTCTGCCTGAAATGATGGGGTATGTTTTTCATTTGAAATGAGTCCACATCTGGGACTCACTTAACTTGATTTGGGAAGTCCTGTGTTTCTGATCCAAAGAAACAAAACAAAACAAAAAAAAATTGTGAAAATAAGCCTGATTTTTTTCCTGCGGTGTGGATTGATTTTGCTTCCATTAGATTTAGCTTGCAAGGAAAAAAGAAGAGAGGAAGAGAGGGAACAATGAGCACTGAATAGACTTGGCTTCATGACCACCTTTCCTTGTTGGATGACTGGGCCTTGCATATGTGGACTGATTGAATTATTCCACTTCCAGAGGGAGAAGGCAAGGACGAAACCTCCCTCCTGATTGCTGTCCCTTTGGGTTTCCTGCCCAAGAAAAATGGTGCAGGATGAAGGGGAGGCTATTAGAAACCACAAAGAAGCAAAACTAACTCGTATATTTGGATTCAGTCTTGGCTGGTTTGAATTACTAGGCCAAATAGTTGGAACTTTACTCTGCAGTGCTGGAAAGCCCTTGAAGATACTTGGGTATAAAAAACATGCAATGAATCCTTGCCCCAAACTCCTGTTTACTGGGATATATTGGTGATGGACCCAATTTTAGAAAATTCAAAGATAAAAATCAGATTTACGTGTGGGATGTGGGGTGATGTGGAGAGACGATTATTTACATTATTAAAAATTCATTTTTTCCATAGCAATACACTGTAATTTTTTAAATAGCTAAACCCTCTACTTAAAATTGTATCTAATTTAAAAAATGAGTGATACATATTTTTATTATAATTATAGTTTTTCTAGCTAAACCCTCTACTTAAAATTTTATCTAATTTACAAAAAATGAGTGACATATATATGTATGCTTTTACTATAGTTTTTAATAGCTAAGCCCTCCACTTAAAATTATATCTAAGTTTCCAAAAAATGAGTGATACATATTCTTTTAATACAGTCTTCTAAATAGCTAAGTTTTTTATGGTTCTAAAAGACTTAAAATTTATATTGAATTTTTTAAAAAATCAAGTGATGCATAGTTTTTAAAGGAATTTGCCTAAAATGTGGATGTATCTTTGAGCACAGCAGTTCATGCTAACCTTTAATTAAGAGACAAGTGGGGAAATACCTAGTGTGAGAAAAAGCACACACACATACGTGTACACACTTTGTGATATAATCTGCCTGAATTGTGCATAACAAACCTCCCAAACCCCAGAAAATCAGAGAGCTTTGTATATGAAGTTTACGTGTTGCTATTGCACACAATAATTATTTATTTTTTATTATTTTAGAATGGGGGCATGAAGATGGGAGGTCTGGAGATTGGATCATTAGACAGATATAAGTTCAAAACACATTCCCACAAGTTTCTAGCTCAGTCATCTTGGGAAAATTACTTAATCTCATGCATAATAATAGCACTTACTTTATAGGGTCCTTTCAAAAAATTAAATGAGCTAAGATAATACTGCTTGATAAATTTTTAAAATTTATGATTTCAGAAACAGGATTACAATTAAATATGATGAAATAAAATAATGTATTTAAGCATTTAATAGAATTCCTGGAACTCAATAAATATTCAATAACTTTTTAGGGGCCTAGCCAAAAAAATAATCAACCCAGACATTCTTGAGTACATTTAATGGAAAACAAGGGTTACATTAGCTGAAACAAGCCTATAATCAGGACAGGAAATAGAGTTTAAACCCCTTCACCAAGAGAAGTGAATTTGGCTTTTGTGGCAGAACCAAAATTTTAAACTGAATTAGATCAGCTTTGGGAAGAAAATCAACCAGTTGTCATGCCATGACAACTCCTCAAATTTGAATAGTGCTTTTAGCTAACATTGTTAAGTGCTTAATGTATGTCTGGCATTGTTCTAAGTTCATGACAAATGTTAATTCAGTTAATGCTCACAAGAGCCCTATGAGACTGGCACTGTTATTCGTCCCATTTCACAGATGTGGGCACAAAGAAGTTCAGTTACTTGCTTAGCTAGCAATAGAGATGGAACCAACCCAGGTGCCTGTACTTAACCATCACCTTTACTTCCTATCGTGTATCTGCTCTGTGACAGGTTCTGGCAAAAGAAAGTCCTTTATTCTGTAGATAAAGGATGCAAATATCCTAAAACTGGTATTATACACAACTGAAGAGTGGAAAAAAGGAAGAAAACGCAGCCTCGGAAACCATTACGGAAGAGTTGGTTGAAGGCACCCACAATAGCCAATAGGAGTGCTCCATACTGAACGATGGCAAAAGTATCCAATAGGAGGATACCATACTGAATGGTGGCAAACTGGTCCAATAGAAAGGGTTTATACTTAACAGTGCCAAATCAGTCCAATAGGAGTGCTGCATACTAAACTGGAAAAATCAATCCAATCAATTCTCTTTTAAATCTTGGTTACTGTATCGAGATGCGTAAAGGAAGACTGCTTACTTGAGCTTAAATTATTTCTCCTAGATAACGGTTCATTTATTTATTCAATAAATATTTACTGGGGCCTGCTATCTGGCCGTCTGCCAAGCATGGGCTGCGCACAGGGCAGTGGGCGCAGGGAGCCGCGAGCAAGACCATCTGGCTTCCTACCCTCATGGAGTTTGTAGTCTAGTGGGAGAGCCATAGAGTGAAAACCCTTTCGATTATGTAATTAAGTTTTGGACAAGTACATGTGAGGGAGGTGTCTTCAAATAAGGTATAAACGTATAAATTCCTAGGGGTGATATGCAAAGTTTGTATCAACCAGAACAGTCTACCAACAATTAAAACTGATGTGAGGCTTAAACAGCACACCTGTCAGCAGGGGATGGCGATGGTTGTCTTGAGGAAGTGAGTTAACTTTTTATAATTAAACTTTTTATTTTGAGGTAACTGTAGAATGTTAAAACTAAATTTGGCCTGAGGATGCCCCTGTTCCTTGAGTACCTATATAATGAACTGCAACCTTAGTATGTAAACAAACTGAAAGCTTAATTAGGAGTATATATATTTTTGTAATAACTAGCTGAGCACAGCCCGTCGTGGGCAGCCAGTTGATCAGACCATATCCAGTTACGGCAACATGGAATTGTAACCAATTAAACTGTTTCTCTCTCTCACTTAGGTTGTCAGTCTGTAAATGCTCCCTGCTCACGTGGAGGGAAGCTCTCTGAACCGCTTCTGGTTCTCAGGGCTGCCAGATTCATGAATAGTTTTTCTACTCAATTAAATGCTATTAAATCTAATTCATCTAAAGTTTATTCTTTTTAACGAGTCACAAAGAGTTGTAAGAAACAATACATGGACCATCCTATGAACCCTTCACCCAGGTTCCCCATAACGCCTTGCAAAACCGTGGTACATATTCCATCCAGGGAATTCAAATATTTTAAAAAATGAAATTGAAACTGAGTTTTGAATAGGTTATTTAGGCACAGATAACAAAAGTTAAAATTTACAAAAGGGGAGATGGGGGAAAAAGTAGCCTCTTTCTGTGCCTGTCATACACTGTGTTGTCCTCCATGGAATCAAATGTTGTTACAATTTTTTTGCCTATCCTTTCTCAAATACTTTGTATATTTACAAATATTATAATCTTCTGTGTGTACATTTTTTTTCCTCCATACAATGAGAGCACACTGTATCTGCAATTAGGAATCTTGCTCCTATTAATCAATATCTTGAAGAGACAAGTTTGAGTAACCTGAAAAAGCAGGGTGGGGTGGAAGGGCATTATTAGGAGAAGGAACAGCATGAACCAGGGTTCAGAAACAGGAAGGACATTGATCTTTCAAGAGAGAGGAAGGAGGCCATTGTGTCTGGATGGAAGAGGAGGAGGAGGAGGGTGGCCAGGTGGGTCCCTGGTTCTCAGGCCACTTTCTTAGGGACTGTGAACTTGCTCATGTTCTCCATGTGGCCAATACCCTGGAGGCCCAGAGTTGCTGTCTGGCTGGCGAAGACCCTTCCCACTGCAGATTTGTTCCTCGCTCCATGGGCCTATCTGACACAGGAAGGCTGCTTGTTTCCTAAGCCTGGAGAAGAGAGTTCACCAAGGGAATTGCTAGTTTTCCCAAAAGCCCACGTTCTTTCTTCAGCCCCTCTTCCAAGACTTTTCCCATATCCTCTGGCCTTCTCAGGCAGCTAAGGACAGGAAAAAGAGGAATGGTTGGGGACAGCAATTTTTGACTTTTCTTGCTTCAGTTTTCAAGAGACAGCAAGATGGGGAAAACGTGCCTCTAATCATGACCCCTCTCTGCTTCCTAAAAGCTTCTTTCTGAACTTTTAAGTCTCCTCAAGTTTCAAACCCTCTCTTTTTCTTTCCCCTGTTCTTTCTTCCTCTATTTAAACTCATCTAAAAAAGCTATAAAAAGCCTCTGACACTATAAATTCCCCTGTAAACCCCAGCTTTATAGGTTTAATTGCTCCTTTTTACAGTGCTGCATGCCTGGGTCCTGAAACACTTCAGTTGTGCAGGACAAGTTCAAATTCATAGCAAGAGTCTGGGCCACCCCGTGATGAGGTTTTGAACTCCGGGAGCCCATGAGGCACCTGGTTCTGGCCTCGGCTGAATAGTTTATTTCAGGCAAGCTCCAAGTGGCCCAGGACCAAAATGAGACTTGTTCCTATGTGAGAAAGCAGCCACATCCTTAAAGAATGCCACATCCTGTAAAGTCCCCTGAAGGCCCAGAATTAGTTCTAGTTGGAGAGAACTCTTATAAAAGCAACACCACAATCATTGATCAAGTGCTAGTACCTGTGCAAAATGAACTTTATGTGCATAATCCTCTCTGCAACCCTACGGGTTGGAATTGTCATTGTCACACTTATTACAAGGGAAGACACCTAGGTTCAGATATTGAAGCCATCTGCTCGAGCTCACACAGCAGGACCAAGACTGCCATGGCAAGGGCAAAGCGCTTGCCTTAGACAAAAAATTTAAACGGCACCACACACCTCAGTCATCAAGATAAATAACATTTTAACGCTACATCGTAACAATCAAACTGACGAACTATGCCCTGCAAACTGGCCGCTTGGTTTTGTAAATAAAGTTTTATTGAAACCAGGGCCGGGATTAGGGTGAGGCAAGTGAGACTGAGGTGTACAAATGCAGAGTTGGATCCTGTCTGTATTGAAACTTTTGAAATTTTCTTCATCATGTGTTCTTTATATTAATTTTGATTTTTAAAACATTGCATTAAACTATTTGTCTCTATTATGAAGTTTTTTGGCATCACCTTAAATTTCACCCCCAAGATGAGTGCCTCACTCACCTCAGCCTAGTCCTAGCCCTATCACACAGCAAGGAGCAATGATACCAATGTGACAATATGTTCATCGCAGCTGACCCCCAAGGGGGTTAGAAATCATGCCCAGGGAGCCACAGTTTCTCCCAAGTGTAGTCACTGCTGCTTCGTGGAGGGACAGCAACTTAGGGTACATCTTCCCTGCAGACCTCGCCTGCTCAGGCCTAAGAGGGGAACGTTTCCCACATAATATTGTCTCAGGAATACTCAGGTTTTCAGACTAGCAGAGGAGAGACACAGTGAGAATATGACCATCCTGAGGGCAAGAGAGGGAAACAAAGGACAGTGGAGGGGTCCTCAAAAGGGAAGTGGGGAGACCTTTGAAGCAAACTTTTCCACCTCCATCTGTTGGCAGGCTCTGCGTTTGAGTTGCATTTGCACTTTTTTCCCCTCTGAGATTAATTGTCATCCATATTAGAGTCGGGAACCCTGGATTCCAGGGCTGGGCTGGCTGCTGACTTTTTCTCTGGCTGCATCTGCCAGCTTCTCCCCTCCACCCATGCAGGGCCTTTCCTGGTTTCTCACACGGTGTGCTCCCTTCTGCTTGCAGATCTTTGCACAGGCCATGCCTTCGACCTTGGATGCTTTTCCCTCCAGCTCGTCACCTGGCTTCCTGTCCTTCATGTTCCTGTTCATGCTTCTCTCCCTCAGGGAAGCCTTCCATGGGGGCCCCCACCCGCACCCCAGACAGGGCCTCCTGGCCCCTACAACCTCTGTTTTGCTGCCCTGTGTGTTGTGATACTGATCGAGTTCATGATGGGTACTAGTCGGGTTAATATCTGTCTGTCCTACATGTTCCAACTGGCAAGTCTGGAGTCAAGCTTGTCCACTACCTCACAGCCAAGGCCCATCAGGGCGTGAGCCCAGGGGGCACTCAATAAATATGTGTCCACAGAACAAGTGACTCGATGGCCTGGTATTTTGCTTTTAACTTCGCTGAGCTGCAAAGGTCCCAAACAGTACAATGAGTGCAATTGGATTTCAGAGGGCCTCTGCCATTCTCTTGTGATTCTGCGATACCATCTGGGGCCCAGTTTGTGGGGACATAGTAAATTGGAGTTTGGCCAAGGCCTGGGGCTCCCGTGGCTCCTGCGAGATGAGATGCATTCTTACCGACCACTGAGCCAGGGAAATGGAGGGCCAGTCTTTTCATCTCAGTCAAGAGATCAGAATCTCTGACAATACCAGAGATTATCTGCCTTCTCTGATTATCGGTCTGCCTCCGAGGTGGGGGCCGAGAGAACAGCTTGAATATCACCCAAATCCATCTCCGTTTCCCTGGGAGTCACTTTCCAACTCAGGGCCTGATTCTGCTTTGAGAAGGAGGGTGATGTCATTGTGAGGAATTAAAGGCATTGAAAGATATTCACTGACATACATTAATGGTTGGAAAGAAACTCAGCTCTGGCGTGTTTAACAATGTTTCAATATGGAGTTGTCCAGGCCGGGGAAACTTCCACTTAGACTGAAGGTGAAGTTCAAAGACTTATCTGCAAAGCTAGTTTATGAGTGGGGCGTTACACTTGTACACTTTCACCGCCGGGTGAAAGATCTTTAGGCTGGCCTGGGGCCTCCACCATTGTCTTCCTGCTATGTGAATTTCAGGGAGTAAAAACAAATAAACAAACAAACACTCCCAATCTGTTTCTTGGTGGCGGAGAAGGCAGATCACCAATGGGGACTCGGGTCTCGCTAAGATCTTTTAAGAGACTTTTGTTGGGACCTTCACCTTCTTCTGGCATCCCAGATGGCACCATTTGTGAAGGTCTGTGGGGAATGATCTATGTTAATTCTTTGTAAGTACAAAATCGGTCGTTCTCATTTTACCTTTAGGGGTGAGACTTTGTTCTGACCATACTCTGAGACTTCTCCTCATGCCAGAAGACTGACCTGGGCACACCGGTTGGCTTTCTGATACTGTTTGGGAGCTCCCTATTCACTCCCTTAGAGAATAAAGCCAAAATTATGCCCTGGCCGCATCAGGGTAGAGCTCGTGGCTCAGTGAGTGGGTTCTAGAGGTAAGCAGCTGAGTTCTGGTTGTGCTGTTTGTGGACTGAGCAGCGTCGGTTAGGCCAGTTATGTCCCGGAGTCTGTTTCTTCAACTGTCTGACAGGCACGACGATGACAATTGGCCCTACCTCCTGGTCTCTGCTGCGAGGGTTCAGGGACATGTTGTATGTCAACACTGAACGCAGAACCCGGCCCCCAGTTTAGCGTTTTACACATATCAGCCATTGTAATTGCTATTTTCCACTGTCTGGATCTTGTTTTCATGCTTTGCTACTATTTTCTTCCTTTCCTTCCCATACGGCCCCAGCTGCCCACCCCATAAACCTTTGTCCCCCGTGATTTCATTCCCAAGCAGGAGCTGCAGCCCTCACACACCGCGCCTCACCCATCCCGTAAACCTCTCCCTTCCCAAGGCCCAGTCCTGAGGTTGCCGCGAGGAACAAGCGCATGGCATTTATTCAAGCACCTGGCATATATTAGCAGCTTAATAAATGCTTTGCTGAAACTGTTTACTCTGAAAAAAATACCTTCCAAAAAATCTGTAGCTATAAAAGGTTGCATTTCCTGTGTCTTCCCACAGCAAAACTTCTGTCCCGGAAATGCTACAATGAAAGACTTGTTTCCCTAAGAGAAATAAATTTGAGAACAAATGCAAATGCTGGCTTACACTTGATTATTCATTTTGCAAAGTGCATCAAGCTATATTTAATCACTTGCACCCTCGTGTGAGTTAGTTTCTCCGTTCCTATTTACATTCCTACTTATACGAACAAGTAGCTGAGACTCAACTTTTAAATTGTGGGATGTAGGATAGGGGGAGACAGGGCAAGAGGGGACTGAGAAATTGGAGAGGTGACAGGGAGGACAATCAGAAGCCAATAAAAGTGTACTGATAACCCACAGGACAAATTTTCCCTATTTCACAATGTGGCTAAGACTTGGCTCATGTGTTTGTTGAATGAATAACTGACTGTGTTAGTTGAATGAATAACTCAAAGTCATCTCTGTGCTTCTCTCAGCTTTGAATCTGGTCTCTAGATTTTTCATTGACTATGCTAATCTGTACTTCCCTGGATTTCCTATAGGGTTGTTCAAATTCCAGTTTCTTCTAGATTTCTCCATCTGACATAGACTCCCCAAGAGCAAGGGAGAGTGTGTGTCCTGTTTACTGCCACGACTTCAGCATGTCACACATGTGCTGTCACACAGCACTTGTCATGTATACAGAGGGCAGTCGCTCGAGGTTTGTTAAATTGAAGATTCAGTATGTTTTGCCACCAACTTATCTTGGTGTTTTCCACGTTAAGATTGCTTTCTACCATGTGCTGGCATCATGCCAGACCCTGACAAATCAACTCTCTTTGCCTGTTTGTTGTATCTCTTCAGGTCTAGAATTTACTGGCTTCAAAGTGAGCAACTGTGTTTCCCGCAAGGTCTTCAAAAGCCTCTGCTTATTCTTATAATTATCTCTTCAGTTTTACAAATACTTTTATGAGTCTGGGCTCCCTTCATTAACTTAGATGTTTGATCCAGCTTGTTCCATGAGTTTATTGTTTATGAGGGGTTTGCATCTAATTTCTTTCCTTTCAAAAGCAAGGGGAACAGAGAGTGATCGGAGGTCGTGTTTAAGCAATTTGTTGGGGAATATTTGCTTTCACTGCCCAGATCTAAGTGGCATCCATGTCCCCATTAACCAACCGCCTACCTTTCTCGTTGTTGTTATTCTTTATGAGTTCTTTTCCTGCAAATCCCTAACTACCTGACCAAGTGAGGAATGGAAGCTTTGACTAGGCTGCTGGCAGGGAGCTGACTGTCAATTTGGAATTCATTCATTGATTCACTTTTGTAGTCAATAAACATTCATGGAGCATGCGCTCTGGGCAGGACCTGGCCTGGGCTCTAGGGATATAATGAACACTGGGCACAAACCCCATCTCCACAGAGCTCACTGTTCATGGAGAAAGTCCAACAGTTAAACGAGCAATGGCAATACATCGGGAATGGCGTGGCAGAGGGTCTTAGAGATCACCTGATATACTGGGAGCCCACTGGGTGCCAGGGTACTTTTTACAACTTCTCTGACTTTAGTTTTCTTAACTGCTAAATGGGGAGCCACAGCGGGACTTATTTCATAGAGTCGTTATGAGAATTGAAAGAGTTTTAACTGCAAAGCATTTAGAATAGTGCGTGGCACATAAATCTATCTGCTCATTCACTTATTTATGACATCTCCCCATTTTCCCAATAAAGAAACTGAGGTTCAGAACATTCAAGTTGTTGACCTTGAGGCCCAAAGTCATCTAAGAACCTGGAGAAATCTGGGGACTTCCAAGACCTGCCTTCACATGATGCAAGCCTGAGAAGAACCGTTATGTTCACAGTTTGTGTCCTAGGACACAAACTAACTCCTAGACCAGACTTAAAACCGCTCCAGAGCACACCCTTCCGGCACTGTGGGAAAGGCTAACCCAGCCCAGCAGTGGAGGGAAAGTAACCATACACGGCTTAAATTCAAGACCAGCTATGTTCTGGGGTTTGGGGTTTGGGTTTTTTTCTTTTTTCCCCCTGAGCTCTCTCAACTCTGAAAACCCAATAAAAGAAAACATTTTCTAATAATAGGCTTTCTTCTATGATTTCTGGATTCAAGGTAGGTAAGTAAGAAATAGGAGAGAGATAAATGATTCAGAGTCCCCAAACACAATCATTTGGCCTGTGGTTTGGGGAGGATTTAACAGCTGTGAGTGAGACCTCAGCTCCAAGCCAACCCTGAATCCTGCGTGCAGTTTGGCAAGACTGCAAGTGCAATTTATCTGAAAACACAAAAGAATCTTCCTCTTCCTGCTGCCAGCTGGGACCCCAGCGATGGAAATGTTGAGAACTGGTTTGCTCTCAGTGTCCTTCCCATCTTGTAAGCTGTGCAAGTGAACAAGAAAATAAAGAGCCCGAAGTCTTTGAGGCTTTGTGCTCACAAACCAAACAATACAACCCAACAAAACCAAAAAAAAGGAACACAACTCTATTGAGATATAGAATCTCTGATTCCAAATACTAAAATCTGGGGCAAAAAATAAATATCCAACTTAGAGGACAGGGTGTTATTAGGCAAAATATTATATCTATATGGCAGGATATTGAACTGCTGCTAAACTAACATTTAAAAAATGCTTCTCGTGTAATATTTAGTTAAAAACAAGCAGAAACTTGGGAGAACTCAACTATATAAAGAAAATAAATGCAGATGAAGAAAAATGACTAGAAGGAAATATCTGGTGCATTTGCCTTTGGATGGGAGGAGCCTTGGCGATCACTGTATTTATTACCAATTTGATTAACTCCCCTGCCCAGCCCTCCTCCCAGCAAAAATATCCTAGGAGGAAATCTGCACAATAATAGAATCACTCCAACTCTTAGCAATGTGTCAGCAACAATTTCCTACCTCTGGAAGTTGTTCAGGTAAGAAGAAACTTCCTGTTGAGGCTACTCTTACCTTTCGTATAGAAAGACCTATCCGATACCAATTAGCACGAGTTATGTTATCATTGTAGTACTACCCAAAATCCATTTCACAGCACGTGAATCCCAGGACAGGTTCCCTCCAAAAGGGCAGATTTGGAAATGGTGTGGCCTGCCTGTGTTTCCCGCTCTCAAAGGCTCACTGTGTATCTTGGCAATGGAAGACTCTGAGAAGTCCTGCATTAAAGCTTATTCACTTTGTGGAGCCCACCTTTTCACAGTTCTCTAATCACACAATCCTTCATTTCCCATAATACCTGCTGTCTTTTCATGAGATTAGAGTTCAGGAAAATAACTATCTGAGAAATAAATTTATGTTAGATTACAGAAATGATCACAATCCTTCCCCTTTCTCAGCATCTATGCTTTTTTGTACTGTGACATTGCAGATTCTCTCATCAAGAACTGGAGTCTATTTCCCTACCCCTAAATCTAGGCTGGCCTTGTGATTTTCTCCGGCGAATAGACCAGAGCAAAAGTGACAGGGGCAGTTCTGAGGCTAGGCTTCAAGAGCCCTTGCTCACTTGCATTTTCTTTTAGAACTCTACCACCATCATGAGAGCAAGCTCGAGCTAACCTGATGGAGGATGAAAGACCATGCATGTGAAGGTCTGGCAAGAAATCCCAGCCAAATCTTCCTCTGATCAGCCAGCCCCCAGCCAACACCACAGCTAACTGCAAACACGTTAGTGAGTCCAGCCAAGACCAGAAGAACCACCCCGCTGAACTCAGCTCATGCTGACTCAAACAATGGTGATCTAAATAAATGGTGTTTTGTCAGCCACTAAGTTTGGGAGTAGCTTGTCATGCAGCAGAAGCTGACTTATATATAATCTATCCTAGAGTTAGCCTTGAATCAAGTAAATTATATTTTTAAAAAGCAAATAATCTGCAACTTTAGGACTATATTATGCATAACAAACAACTAGCAACCAACATCACAAATGGTTCTGATACCATTGTATGTGTCAATCAGGCTGAGCTGGAAAACTACTCTTGAAAAGACAAGCATGGGGTTTGGGTGTATCTATGTTTTCTCAAGAAGAATAAAACCTTACTTTTGACTGCCCAAAGCTTGTCAAATTCAACAGGCTTCCTTTTAGCTTCCAGCTTCATAAGTTACTGCAAACCAGTACCCTCCCTCCCCAGTTGGCAAATTCACTCTGTTTCCTCTTAGTTTCATGGAATGGGGGAAGGAGCAGGAGAAGATGGAAGTGAGGATTTGGCAAGGGTGGGAATGGAGAATTCCCAGAGCTGCGGGAAACAGGAGCAAGCAAGAAGGAGCCAGCTAGTTGCAGAAAGTGAGATCTGGAAGGAAAGTGTGTTAAAAGCAAAGGAACTCACAAAAAAAAAAAAAAAAACAAACTGGTTGTTGATGAAGTCGATCTTGCACGCAGCAGCCCTGCCATCTTGTAAAAAGGGTTTTAATTGTTCTTTTTTGCGAGAGTCCTGGGAGGTAACCATTAAAGGAACAGACCCGGGGCAGTAAGTGCAGATCTGGGTACGTGTGTGTGCGCCTGTATGTGGGCTTGCCTGGCCCCCCTCTGGCACCCACCCCCACATTTTACAAGGGCCAACTGGGTTGCAAGGTTAAAGCCAGAGGGGACCAATTGGTGTTGTGGGGCCTTTTTACAGAGTGCAAAGGATCAAAGTAATTAGCAAAGGGCGAGAGACCGGCCTGTTAGAGAAAGAAGCCAGCCACCCAACGCCTTCCGCACACACGTCTAGTCTTCCCCAGGCCTGCTGTGAATGCCCTGGTGGATCATGGCGAAAGGGCACATTGCAGAGTGCAGGCTGCTGCGGGGGGGCCGGGGGGGGGTGTCTTTTGCTGTCAGGCAGGAAGTGAACCTTAAAGGAGCCAGTGCTGAGCCTAAAGAGCTCCGAGGGATGTCCAGGCAGCCCAAAAGGAAAACATGGTTCTCAAGCAAAAACTTCTCGGGAAGTCTTTCTGAGACATTTCGTTACTGCCTTCCTGTTTCAGATGGAGGCTCGACACCTGGGACACCTGGCCAGACCTAGACTAGAGACCAGGGTAAGGGAATCGTGGACTCCCACCGAGAACGTTTAAAGCTTATCAACTGTAATAATGGCAGGGCGAGACTTACAAGCAAGCAAGGCATCGTCCAAGAATTACTTTAGGTGGTTCAGTTCATAGACAGGACTTTAAACTACAGAGAATCACCCGGCGAATGGATTGCTTTCTTCCTTCCTTCTTCCCTTCCTCCCTCCCTCCCTCCCTTGATCTCTCCTCCCCTTCGCTTTCTCTTTCTTCCTGACCGTACCAAGAAAATCATCTCAGTTTTGTGCTAATGTGCTGCAGTAGGCAGATCAGTGGCCCCCAAAGATGCCCGCACCTGTGAAGATGTTACCTCACGTGACTAAAGGGACTTTGCTGGTGTGAGTAAAGTTAAGGTCCTTAAAACGGGGAGATTATCTGGGATTATCCATGTGGGACCCATCTAATCACACGAGTCCTTAAAATCAGAGGACTTGTTCCGGCTGCAGGGAACCAGAAAGATGGCAGTGTGACAAGGATCAAATAACCTACTGCCGGTCGGGAGAGGTGGGGGGCCATGTGCGAGGACCAGAGAGAGGCCTCCTAGAGGTAAGAGCGGCCCCTGGCTGACAACCAGCAAGGGCAGGGAGACCCCAGTTCCGCAACCACGTGGAACTGAACCCTGCCAACACCTGAATGAATGAAGCTGTCCACCCAGGGCCTCCAAAAAGGAGCTTAGCCTGTCCTTGCCGGAACTTCTGGCCTGTAGATCTATAATATAACATTTTGTTTTAAATGGTTACATTTGTGGTAATTAACACTACTTTCTCCTTTACCAAAAAGGGAGAGAAAGAAAGAGATAGAGATATGTCTATATACACAGGGAGACAGAAGCATCCTGTTCCAAGTTTCAGGAAGCCCCATACCCAGCTATTAGTAGGACCATTTTAGGGTTCTCATTCCATTTATTTGTAGGTTTCATTTCTATTCGTGATTAAGTGGTAACCGTTTTCTATTTATGGTAGTGACTTCTGTTTCCTTCTTTTGGAGTGAATTTATTTTGGTAAAGAAAAATAAATGGGGTTTAAAGAAGAAATATTTGTAAGTAACAATACAGATCTCATGAAGTAACAGGTGGTATTTAAATATCTATAATTTGAGAAACACTGGCTGGTCTAGAGTTTTCTGGAGGGCCCCTTTGAAGTTCAGACACTGGGCCGACAGCTCTGCATGTTATTTGCATACATTTGCATTCATTATATCAAGCCAGGCACACGGGGCCCGAGAGAGGCAGAAGCAGATGGCCTCAGTGCTCTTTCAGTGGCTGCGACCACTCATTCTTCAGCATGGAGACAGACTCTGGAACGAAACAGCACTGGCTTTGACTCTTGGTCCTGTTCCTTAAAGCAATGTGATTTGGGACAAGTACTTTGACCTCTCTGAGCCTCAGTTCCCTAAGAAAGCCCTCACCGGGATGAAGTGATGATTAAATGAGGTAGTACTGTAAAGCCAGGTAACGTGCAGCAAACAAGGTAACCGTTGTTATTTTTCTTAGCTGTCCTGCCCCTGGCCAGCCCATGCTCTGCTGCTTGCGGTCTCTGCCTCCAGCGTTGGAGAACTGCCCTGAGGGGTGTTCTGGGCAAGGCGGGAACAGACAGTCTCCAGGCACGCCAGGCCCGGGCTGGTCTCTGTCACCCTGACGTGCAGAGGGAAACAGAGAGAAAGGAATCCCACAGAGCGTGTGAGGCCGGGTGGCCAAGCCCGCCCGCAGAACTTCCTTCTGGTCCTTTGCGAGGACAGGGACTGAAGACAGAGCATGGCCTGCCTGGGAACGGAGCACAGCAAGGCTTCTCAGCCCTGGCCAGGGAGGTGGCATATCAGGGCACCTATGCCTGGGGACAACAAAAAAGAGGAAAAGAAGGCAGACAAAGGAGGGGCCTCTTTCTATCTCTGCCACCTCACCTGTGCTCGAAAGTGTGGCTTTGGGAATCAGAGAGGCTTGGGTTGCCTCTGCCAGTTACTAGCTATGTGGTTTTGGACAAGTTACTTCCCCTCTCTGATGATAACCATAGCTAATGTTTATTAAACTCTGACTTTGTGCCAGCCTCTATTCTAAACACTACACAGCTATTAACTAATCTTCACAACAACCCTATGAGGTAGGCATGTTTATTATCCCCGTTTTACAGATGGAAGGCCTGAGGCACAGAGAGGTTATTGCAACTTGCTCACAGTCACACAGCTAACACATGGCAGATCCAAGATTCAATCCAAAGAAGTTTGGATCCAGAGTCTATACTTCATTAGTGTATGGTGATTTATCATTTTTAAGACTCTCTTATTTGTTATTTACTCCTTAAATCTTTAAGGGCTATGTTTCCTTAACCTCATTTTTCAGATTCCAAAAGTAACCCGCAGACTCGGAAGTCAAGCGAAGGTGCTTACTGGGAAAGAAAGCTGGGATACGAACCTGCTGTCGGAGTATTTCTCTTCCTCCCTCCCTCTGTTCTTCCTTCCCTTGTGTTTTCCTTCCTTTCTTCTCTCCCTTCCTTTTTTCTCTTTCTCCCTCTCTCTGTTCCTCTGTTCATTCAACCAGCAAACATTTATGCACTGCCTCCTGCATGCCAGTTACTGTGCACAGGTTATGTTCCTACTGTGTACCTTCCTTGTGAGCACCTCCTTTGCCCCTGCCCGTTGCTCAGAAGGCCAATCCCTTCCAGACCAGAACCCAAAACAGACAGAAACTGCTGGCAGGCTCCTCCAGTCATCTGTGACCCTATCGGAAAGCCAGCGCCTCGCTCTG
The DNA here is from genome assembly GCA_963575035.1 of Avahi laniger. Taxonomy (NCBI): domain Eukaryota; kingdom Metazoa; phylum Chordata; class Mammalia; order Primates; family Indriidae; genus Avahi; species Avahi laniger. Next base: position 28,951 of record CAUYSK010112670.1, read on the forward strand.
AGCTGCATTCTCGCCCGAGTAGAGGCAGGAGCAGCCGCTGCTTGAAGAAGGACTTGCTGAGATCCACCCTGTTCCTTTGCACCTGCCAGAGACTTCCAGGGGTCTCCAGCTCAAAGCACAGACCCTGCCCGGGCAAGGCTCCTGAGCTTGCACGCCGCCTTAAAAGAAATCCAATAGACGTGGAGCCAAGGAGGAGGCTGCAGGACAGGGGCCGGAGCCCCAGACGGCGGCCGGAGCGGCGGAGCTGTGGTCCCCAGAGCAGGTTTTGCCAATAAACCTCCCCGGCATTCGGGCCTGCTAAGCAAAGACAGCCTATAGATTTGTCCGGGTCAGCAGGGCAAAACGGCGCAGTCAGCAGCATCTTCTCCCATCCCCGTGCCCCCTCCCGACGTGGACCTCGCTACAGCCTTTCCCACCTGAGACTCTGTAAGTTTGTGCCTCCGAGCCCCTCCCTTTCAAAGAAGAGCGATCGATGAGATTGAGGCAACGTGGAAGGTGTGATGGATGAATTGCAGCTCGACCACTTCAGTGGGGGATTTGGGGTTCGTTATTTAGGCCTCTGAGCCTCAGTTTCCTCACCTGTAAAATGGGGATGCAGATGGCATGTTCCCCCTACTCACTGCAAAGTGTCTTTAAAGAGGACTCTCAGCTCCCTCCTTTGGCCTCCTCATGCCCCTCTCCCTGGCCACCGACCTCGGATCTGGTTTCCCCAGACCACTCAACCTTCACAGGAGCTGGCTTTTCCCCAGATGTCGTCTCCTCTCACTTCTTTTTTTATAATTTGCTTCCCCTACAACACCCTTCGTGCTCTCCCTCCATGGCTGTGCTCCTCCCTGAGCCCCTCTGCTTCCCCGGCGCTCCTACCTCCCAGGGCCGTCAAAACGTGGCCATCTCGTGGCATCTTCCCCACCTCCTTGCCTTTGCTCAAGCTGATCTTTCCCCCCGGAAATGCTTGTCTTTCCTAACTGGTGCCTGCCTCGATTCAAACCTTTGCTTGGCCTTCAAGGCCCTGATGAAACCGTTTTTCTTGCGAGAAGCTTCCTTCGGCTCTACCCTCCTTTGGGTTGCGTGGCACCTTCTGTTGTTCCATCACCAGTAACCACGGCAGTGACCCCCGGCAGTGAGATCCGCGGTGGGTGCCTACTGTGTCGCACGTGCCCTTGCGTGTTAATTAAGTGGTGGCTCAGTTGCATGGCCCCCAGTATCTATGTGTCTTGTAACTTTGTCCTCCTCTCTGACTGTAGATGCAGCCACGTAAATTGCTTTGGCCAATTGGATAGTAGCAAATGTGATGTGAGTACAAGCTTGAAGAAAAAAAAGAAACTCATCCATTTCCATGGGTCCTCTTGTACCCCTGTGACTGCCACAAGAACATGTCTCTCGTGCTGACCTGGTGGAGTATAACGCAGCTGTCTGTCTCTTCTCTATGGAGGAGAGCTAGTTATTACAGCCAAGGCCATCAAAGATCTGCCAACACCTAGCTGACTGCATCACGTGTGGGTGAGTCCCAGTTGAGACCAGAAGAACCACACACATGCCCAGTCACCACCAGCTGAATTGCCCACTGACTCCAGGACTCACGAGTGATAACAGATGGTTAAGTCTTAGGACGGTTTGTTACGTAGCAGGAGCTAACTGCTACAGTCATCATCACGTTTGTTATTACTAGTGCTTCCTGTGTGTCAAGAAACCCTGCTACACGCTTTATAAACATTGTGTCCATTGGTCCTCCCCGGATTTACGGTACGATTCCCACTACAAAGATGAGGAAACTGAGGCTCAGAGAGCTTGTCACTTCTCCAAACCAAGGTGACTAGAAAATGACTCAGCGCCTTTCCTAGGGGTCTTAGCCTGGCTTTTTTACTTTCTAGCTATGTGACCTTGGGCAAGTTTCTTTGACGTTTTGTGCCTCAGTTTCCTCACCTATAAAATAAAGATGCTAATGGTTACTACGGTTATGGAGTTGTTATATTAAATCAATATAATGTTTGTAAACTGGTAAGATCAGTGCCTGGCCCATAGTAAGCACTCAATAAAATGATATTCTATTCCTCTTTCTCTTCCTTTTTCTTACTGCCTGGTAACCTGGTTTTTTTCATAGCTGTCATCGTCTATGGAGGAGAAGGTTCTCTGAAGACTGGATCCACGTCTAGCTGTTCCGTGTGCCCCTCCACAGTGCCTTTAGCCAGAGGAGCTGCTTAGCAAACCTATATTGAAAAGCTGTTTTGATTCACTCGGCTGGAAAATAAGGGTGAATTTAGTGCCCTCAGAAGAGCAAGAGCCCAGGAGGACATGGTGGGGAATGATGCGAGATAGCTATAGTATGAGGGCTTAAAGTTAGACTCAGAAAAGCACTTCCAGGGAGGGCAGAGAAACTACAGATGTTTCCCACCCCGCCCCTCCACCCCCGGGAGATGTCCTGCCTTTCCCTAGAGCTCTCTGAGCGAGTTTATAGTCTCTCAACTAGGCATAATTTTAAGTATGTTGGGAGACGAGGGGGTGGTGCTGAGCATGGTGACCCCTGGGTGCCCTTGCCTGCCCTCGAGATCCTTCTGAGGCTTGAGGCAAAAGCAGGAGGCTCCTGCCCGCGCCCTTCCACTATTTTCCTCTGCAGCTGTCTCTGCATTTCAGAGTTCACGTCTCTGCCAGGGACTCTATTTTGGGATTTGTGGGAACAGGCTGGTTTCAGCAAATAAGAAGCTCTAGAAATCTCAGCAAGCTTGTCCCCCTGGGCCTCCCAGCCCACGCTGAGGGCAGAGGAGGTTCACAGAGGCTGCCCGAGGCCCGGCGGTGGGGCATGTGCAGGCCGGAGGGTGGGGTGCCCTCTCCAAGCGAGCCCCCCGCAGCCGGGGCGACCCGCACCTCCGCGTACATCTCCACTCTTCCCGGCCGCCGCCTGCGCCCTGCCGGCCGAGGTGGGGCTGCGTGGGCAGCATTCCCTCCGTGCGAGTCTGCAAGCATGAGCCTGGGCTTCTGGGAGAACGAACGCGGAATTCCCGCCACATCACGGTCTCTTTCCACAGGAGCAGCAGGAGGAAGCCCAGCTCTGACGCCCCAGGGACGCGGGGACAGGGGCCTCAGGGTCCCGCACGTCTGTGTCCACACGTAGGAAGGGTGTGCTTATAATCAGGCATGCGGGTTTGTGCGTGTTCATATGACTATCTGAAGTCTGTATTTGTGGTGGTGCGTGGCTGTGTGTCCCCACGGGTGTGCTTTCTGTGTAACGGGCTGTCTCTGTGTTTTCTCGAAGATGAGCGTCAATCCGCTGATCGGTGTGTGTGTCTGCTTTGTATTCACGTGTCTGTTCCCATCATGTTTTGGAGGCCATTATCTTGCCATTCTTAAATAGCTCAGTGTGTGCCAGTAATACTTGTTATACTTGTTTGTTGTTTATAAAAGCTAGAAATTATAAAAAAAGCAACATGTGTAAATGTATGTATATAAAAGCTAGAAATCAGAGATAAATTTGTTATATACAATATAAAATATATAACATAAATTAAATATAATTATATGTAATATATGGACAATAATGTATAATTTATACAAACACTGATACGTGAACCCACCACCCAGAGATAACCACTCTTAATATGTTAGGTATTTTTTTTCTAGTCTTTTTCCATTTAAATAGATTTCCTAAAATGTAAGCTTCATGAGAGCAAGAATGGTGTTGGTATTAGTCGACACTGCACACTCTGTATCTGGCAAACACAGCATATAGTCATACATGGATATATATACACATGTGCATATGTACATTCTGTATATATAAAATGAGTGAGTGCATAATGAGTATATTCCGTAAATATGTATTAAAAATGGATGAATGCTTAAATAGACAGTCATGCATTGTTTAAAGACAGGGATACATTCTGAGAAATGTGTCATCAGGCAATTGTGTTGTTGTGTGAGCCTGAGAGTGTGCTTACACAAACCTCCGTGGTACCATCTACTATGCACCCAGGCTGCATGGTACAGCCTATTGATTCTAGGCTACAATCCTGTACGTCACGTTACCGTACTGTAGGAAATTTGAACACAGTGGAAAGTATTCGTGGATCTCAACATAGAAAAGGTACAGTAAAAATACAGTATTATAATCTTATGGGACCACCTGGTCCGTCATTGACCAAACATTATGTGGTGCATGACTGTACAGGAAATACATAAACCAGTAACGTAGGCATTTATTACCTACTGTACTGTAGGTACCTACTGTACCTACTTGTTTGTACTAGACTTTCACACAACTGGCAGCCCAGCAGGTTTATTTGCACTGGCATCACCACAAACTTCTGAGTAATGTGTTCTTGAACATTGAGATCCTTTATGTCCACTGCAAACAAAATCGCACTAAGCATTCTTTTAGCCAAAGTTGCATGCACTTTTTTTTTTTTTTGCATGAAATGAAGACAAGGTATTACCAGGTCAAAGTGTGTTCACATGCTGTGGGCTTTTGCCAGCCGATTGTGCTTGGCACTTGGTAGGCACTCAATAAATTATTACTGAATGAACGAACGAGCAACTGAGCATCAGCCCAGCTCCAGAAAGACAGACACTGTCCCACGCAGACTGTGCCTGCTGCTAGCCACCGAGACCTCAAATGAAGTTGTACGGCTCGGGAAGGAAGACAGAGCCTTGGATACCCCACTGAGGACCACTTTCCCCTGGCACTGAGGGGGAGAGTCTGTCTCTGAGAACCGTGTTCCCTCTCCAAGCAGCTGTCCCTCGGCTCCATCCACGCCCCTAGGACAGCGGCAGGACTCCAGGTGTGGCTGCTGGCGCCCATGTCATCCATCAAAGGCCTCCTAATGAGCTAATAGCCCTCATGTGTGAACATTGATTTCTGGGCTGATGGAAAAGCCGGGGTGATTTACATTCGATTTCCCATCGATGAGGCACCATTGATCTCTACGGCACTAAAATATTTACCAGGGAACAGCAGGATTGGAAGCGCCCTGGCCAGGGGAAGTGAGCAAGTACCTGGTGGCAGAGAGATTCCGGAAATGATTCTTGCCCAAGGGCCAGGAGGAAGGTAAAGGCCTGGTGACATTCTGGAGCCAGGAAAGCACACCGGGCTCCAGGCCAGAGAGGGGGAATGCTAACTGGAGCCTGTGTGTTCCTTTCGGTTCTTAGAGTTGGCACCAAATGGCACCTCCTCAGAGAGGCCTTCCAGGGCCACCCTAGCTAAACCAGTCCTGAGTCACTTGGGGTCACATTATGCTACTGTACCTGCCTCTTTTTCAGTTATTAAGGTATTATTTATATACAATAAACATCACTGATTTTAAGTGTACTACTGGATGAATTCTGGCTCACAATCACGTAACTACCACCACAACAGAGATATAAAACAGTGCCCTCGCCCAAAAGGCTTCCTCCTCTCTCCCCACCCCTAGCCCCAGGCAACTACCAATCTGTTGTCAACATAGTTTTTCTTTTTCTAGAATTTCATGTGAATGGACTCATACAGTACATCATCTTTTGTGTTTGACTTTATTCCCCCTTAGCATGACGGTTTCAAGATGCATCCAGGTGGTTAGGGTTTAGGGTTAGGGGTGGGTGATGCGTTGGCTCCATCTTATTGCTGAGTAGTATTCCATGGTATGGACACACAATCTGTTTATCCAGTCACTAGTTGATGGGCACAGAGGGGTGATGGTTCTTGTTGAAGGCCACACAGCTTACAAGGGAAGGAGCTGAACTTGGTGTGCAACTCTGTCTGAATCCAAAGCCTGTAACGTCTTTGGGGAATTCAGCGGCTCCGCGACAAGAGGTTATTATGAGGATAAAATGAAATTATACTCTAGTCAGTTCCATTTGCTGAGTGGCTGTCTTTGTCTTGGAGATATTTTATGGGTTTTCCTCATGGGGACCCAACAGATAACACCCCACTGTTCCCGTGCGAGGCCAGCATGGCCAAGAGGGATGCAGAATCTTCCCCATAGTCACATATCCCGTGAGTAGCAGAGCCAGGATTTGAACTCTGGCCTGATTCTCCACTCCCCCATCTCCACCTCCTACTGTGCATCATCGGCTTCCAACAAATGGACGCTGGATGAGTCCATCATCAAAAGACACAGCCTGTCTGCATCCAGGCAAATGACAGATGAGGTCCCATCAGCCCTGCCTGAAAGGTTGGCCCCCCCCCAGCCTCAAGCTTCTGTCCCATAGGTGAGTAGCGCATTCATTCACGGGCAGGGCCTGTTCGCCAAATTTAAAGTCAACTCTCAGCTGCCCCAAGGCCTTGGACATGCTGACTGGTAGCTTATCATTTCCAAGTCATAGGTGGCCCTGAGTTCCGAGGGTACGCTCCCCAGGTGCCTCAATGCCAGACCTTCTGTCTCTGTAGGCTGTGGAAAATCATACACACACACACACACATACCTGTGCAAAATCAGCCTCACCACTTTTCATTACAGAAACACATGCAAACACATCTATGGATCCATACATCCCACATGCACCCCTACATTTCACACCTGTATGTGCATTTGCACACATGCACATCTTCCCATACAACACAGCTTGAGGTGCACAGCACACATAGCAAACACACACTCCTATCTACTGCACGCTCATACACAAACATGCCACCCCAGCTAAGGGAACATGGCATAAAGATACAGACTAAGGCAGCTCACATACCCATATATTTATCCAAACAAACATTTCTAGACATTTATGCAATCACACACATGCACAGCCATACAGACCCGCACACATATTTTCACATAGACATATGCATGTGCACGTTTGTATGTACATATGTAAAAATACCCTTATATATCCATACTTGCACATATAGACATATATACATGCACACGTGTATCCACACATGTGCACATTCACACATGTCCACACTCAGACATACATGCATCTTAGTCCTATAGAGAAATAGATATATGTCGTATTTAGGAATACATATACGCACAGTCCTTGCATGCAGAATCAAGTAAAAAAATGCAAATATTTTTGCCAACATGGACCCTGATGCAAAAAACCCTACACATATGCACACCGTATGCACATACATACACATGCATGTCTAAGCATGCTGCAGACATGTGCATAAGCAGGTATGCCTATATATGTGGAGCCGAATGTACACACATGCATACTGTATATAACATACACAACTCCCATCCAAACACGCACAGTGGTTATATTATATCCTCTGTCTGCTTCCCTTGTTTGACCATGAATTTTTGGAGTTCTTCAACTTGGTTTGCTTAACCCAGAATCTTCTCCCAATGCATAGTCCCTACTGAAACCCTCATTTCCTGCTCAGAATATCTTAGTGAAATGTCCCATCATGACACACTTCATATTTTGAAGACACTTGATACTCTTCGGAGACACGTACAGGGCCCCGGCGTATCCGTGGGAGACCCTCGGGGCCAGAGCCTGGTGAGGTCTCGAGGTTGCTGACGTCCACTCAGCAGGCTCCGATGAGATGGACAAATGCTTTATTTATTTGCAGGCAAAATCACACCTCCTCTAGGAGCTGTTCCTCCCCAAGTAGGAAATTCTTTCTCCTTCTCTGTCCTGACACTGCGCATTATTTATACCTTTGCTTTGAGGGCCAGCTCCTTTGCTTTGTCTTAGAGTTTTCTGGAACTCTTGAGCTCCCAGAGGGCAGAAAACATGTCTAAATTGCTTTGTTTTCCACACAGCTGGGCTGCTGATACCCGGTACTTATAGGTGTTCAGTAAAAGGAAATTGAAACAACTACTATTTTCATGCTGCAATGAGAGAGCCTAGCTTGGAGACCGGATATCAGCCAACATTCAGGTGAGCAGGCTGGACTATGAGCACCTTCCAGAAGATCGCACACTACCGTATATTTCAAAGATTCAGGGCGCTCTGCAATGCATCCAGGGTTTGGCGCTGTGGATGAGCACGCAGTGCATGCCCCATGCTTAATAAATATCCACAACGTCATTGTATTTGCTTCACCAATGTTCGTCACCCCCACCCCTTCCCCAGCCCCTGAAAAGACCCTAAAATTCCGCACCCACAATATGTTAGTGAAAAATAGACCCAGCGTAGGTTCATGTTAATTAGCTGATCTGGGATTTGAAGCCAGGCCTGTCTGGCTCTGTCTCTCTCTTTTCCCTCCACTCTCCCCCTTCCCCAGTGAAATACTGCAAACGAATGAAAGCATAGAGAAAAATGTAGAGCACCACGGATTCAAAACCCAGACTTCTTCAAGTTCATTATTCATTCCTTCGACACTTGTTTATCCAGCGCCTCCTATGTGCCAGGATCTGTTCCAGGCCACAAGGGTAAAGCAGTGAACAAAACAGACAGGGCTGGCTTCTGAACTTCTGCTTTACCATATTTGCTTTAGTGCTGTTGTTGCTATTGTTTTTTTAATATTAATAACTACATCCTTACTACATAAAATAGAAGTTCACTATGTATCCCTTCTCCCATTTCCATCCCTCTCAGTGGGACATAAACATCACCCCAATATTTGCAATTATTTTCTCAAGCATATTTATACTGTCAGCTCACATTTATCCATTAACATTGTATAGCATTGCTCTATGTGTTTTTAAACATTTTATAGACTGTATTATATATACACACACACACACACACACATATATACTCATCAACAACAATGTGTGTGTGTGTGTGTGTATATATATATATATCCTTCATCAACGTTTTTCATTCACTATTTTGTTCTCCAGTGATCCATGGTGAAGCATGTATCTCTGCTGTTTCACTGTGATACAGTGTTTCATTATACGACATTGAGATGGTGAATTTAATCATTCTCTTCATCATAGACATCCAGGTTGTTTACAGGACCCTCCTAGTGTAAACAGTGTTGTAATGAACATCGTGTATGTCTACTGGGACGTGCGTACCAGTGTCTAGTGTCTATATATCTAGAAGCATGATTGCTGGGTTGTAGGACATGTGTACTTTAGCTTTACATGACAATTCTAAATTGCTCCTCAAACTGGGTTGAAATCAACTTGCTCCGACAGTAGCAGAGTCTGAGTCTATCTGTTACCCAACAACACTTGTTTTCTAATCTCTGCCAAGCAGAGGGATATGGAAAAAATTTCTCCTTTTGATTATAATCGACACTTCTTTGATTATTAGTGAGGATGGATATCATTACTTATATTGATTAGCCATTTGGATTTCCTTTTGCTGTGAAATGCCTGTTGTTATCTTTGTTCCGTATTTAAAAATTGGTTTCTTTATCATTAGGGCTGAGCTCTTACCCACTTCTCCGACTGTGGGAAACAAATGGGTTTGATAAAGGGAGTCACTGGTACGGCCCCTCTTCCTCCTCACGCTGAGAAAGCAGTCCGTATTGACTGGCTTCTGTCACTCATCTGATTAAAGGTACCACTTACTTCCAAATGCTTAGAGCTGGGGCCGGGAGCCATTCATAAAACTCATATTGAACGATTGGCTTTCACAAAGTTTGCCTTAATGTTTTTGCATGGTATTGATCTGTGGGGGGAACTATAAAAATTGACACCAGAATAAACTTTGAACGACGGCTCTCACTCAGCCGAACTGGGATCAATGCGCATCGATCAGGCACGGAGGGAGGGGAGGAACGAGCCCTTCTCCATTAGCTGGTCTCCGCTGGACCAGCAAAAACTCAACTGGGTCCTTCCTGGCTGCACTTCGGGTCTCAGATGCAGATGCAATGATGTTTGGGGTACGTGCTGAGATAGAAGACAAACCCCTCGTTCTCGAATAAAGGGTTCCGAAGTTCCTAGTTATCAGCACTTGAGAAATTTAATTTTCCCTTAAAAGGCTCCCATGTGGTGTTAGTTATGGGTGACGGAGCCATGGGACAGAGGAGGGGAATAAGTGCTCATTGAGCACGTACTATGTCCCAGGTGTTTGAGCTGGGCACTTTGCAAAACACTCAGGAGGCTGTATAGGTTGGCTCCACTAATAACTGGCTGATAACCTCAAACTGGTGACTCAACCTTTCTTAACTTCCATTTACTCCTGTGAAATGCAGAGCCTTATTAATAACTGCTTTGCAGAATCATCTTCTAGTTTCCAGATCATCTCAACCAGGATCAGTGGCAGGTGGGGCCTGGGCACCAGCGTTTGATCCAAGTTTCCCAGTTGATTTTGACTCACAGAGAAGCTCAGGAACCATTGCTTTGGGAAGCACGTGCAATGCCGGGATGACTGAGTATGCGGGGAGAGAAGCCAGGCTGCCCTGAAGTTTCTTTGTCTACGTAAAAAGGCTAAAAGCATGCATTAAGCACTTACTGCATACCAGCCCCTTTGCCACCCACCAGCTAGTTCACATCATCTTTCCAACACCTGGCATTGTTTTTTATCGCCCCATTTCCCAGATGCAGCCCCTGAGATTCAGAGAGGTCGCATTAAGGCCCCAAGTCACACAGTTGGCCAGGAGCAGAGGTTGATCCCACCTCAGGCGCCCCCTGAACACGTGCCTGGATGTTCATGGCCACGAAGGCTGAAGGAACAGCACGGAGCAAGGGAGATGTGGGCAACGGCTTCACTAAAACTATTTCTGGGCCACTGGCCAAGTCTGGCAATGAGTATTCTGCTCGTGAAATACGGGGTGGCTCGGAGGAGGCTGGAGGAAGCCGGGGGCGGGGTGGTGTGGCCTGGAGGGAGCTTCCTGGGTGCTAATGGATTCCACGTGAGCTGCAAACCCCGCGGTGGAGAGCAGTACTTATTATTCCCATCTCTCACCCCAGAGAATTTATGAGGCTTCCAGTCCTACGACTTCAAAGCACAGCACAAAAAGCAGCAGCCACTGCTTCCCCTCACGCCTCCTCCTTAGTTACTTATTTAGCTGTTTATTTCTCTCCCTTTTCTCACGCGCCCATGAAGTTCTGAAGTTCGCTTTGCCTTCAAACACCCTCGTTTGGTGTAAGCGATTGCAAAGCTCAAAGAGGGAAAACTCACCTCGGGCTGGTCGTCCCTTACTGGGAAGAGCTGGGAGCTGGAAGTTCCCCCCACCCTACACCATAAATAACCTCTCTCCCTCACCAGCCCACAAATCACTCCAGATTTTTGGAGTAAATAGTAATTGCTGTGTTTTTCCCCGTAGGCATAGCTGAGGGTGTATGTATGTGCATGTATGTGTTTGATTTAATTTATTTATTTATTTTTTTTAGCCTTGTAAAAAGCACCTTCATCTCCACCCTCCACTTCTAAATACTCTTTTGAAGGGATTACTGCTCCCAGACGCCCGACCCCGGGGCTTGGAATGGCACGATATAGGTTTGAGATTTACCGTGGCTCCAGGGAGCTGGGAAATGCACCAGCCCAATTCAGGGCTAGAGGAATGTTCCTCTGGTGCTTTGTGTGGGGGACACACGTCCTGATGCCCTTAATATCCCTCACTCTCCCCATTCCCACTGCCCTGGCGCTGGCCTGCTAGGTGTCCCCAGCAGGCCCTGGCTGGTCTCCGTCTGTCACTCCACATCATCCTCCTCCTAGTCCCTCTTCCCCTGTACCAGCCACCCCTGCAGTGACCTTTCTAAGCCTCCGATCTGATCATCATTGGATACTAATCACTATTTCTGGTCCTTGCCTTAAAACCTCCCAGTGTCGCCCCTCCACAAAGCAGACCCAGGGGCAGAAATCTGGGTGCAGGTAGCCTACTGGAGAGATGCTCTCAAGAGGCCAGAGCGAGGGGATGGGAAAGTGAAGCGGTGAAGAGATGAGAGCTAATAGATCGACTGTGTGTTAGAGTGCTGCTTACCATGGGGGAAACTGAGGCCCAGGCTTGCCAGGGAGCTCAGGAGAACTGCATTTTCCAGCCTCATTTCTTTCTCTCTCTCCCCCTCTAGCACCTTCCACTGCACTGAACTCTTGTGACACCCCCAAGTGGACCGAGACATTCTGAGCCTCCGTGCCTTTGCCCATGCCATTCCCTCTGTCTGGAATGCTCTTCCCAGTCGTGTCTACCTGGAAGACAGCTCCACTGGTGTTTAGATTGTGTTTGAGCCTCAGGGAAGCCCTTTCTGTCCATCAGGTAAGAGCATCCGCCTCTCTGGGTTTGCCCCGCTGTCTGCTGTCCATACATGTATCACAGGAATTATTCATTTTAAATATACTCATGCGCTTGTCTCTCTCCTCTGTCAGAACTGCATCACTGGGATGGGACCTCATGCTATACGTGTCATTGTGTGCCCTGTACCTGGCTCAGAGCCTGGCACATAGTAGCTACTCAATAAATGTTGAACAAGGGAATAAATTGAAATGGGTCATCTTGCATGCAAGGACTCGTTGGTGGGGTCTTTCCTTTCCCAGCCAGAGCCCCAATCCTTTACTGATGGACTCAGCCTACCCTGCCCAGATGAGGAATAACAGTGCGGCATGGTGGCAAATGCATGGAATTTGGGGTCAGAAGAGCTGGATTCCAGAAGTTTCTGGCCCCAGAATTTGCTACTTATTTGTGACCTGGAAAATGCCCTGCCCCTTTGCATCTCTCCGAGTGAGTTAGACTAGACCGGGCTAGAGCAGCATCCGCCCTGCCTTCCCCTTCTGCTTCCGCAGCAGAAGAGTGGCCGCATGTTGTGCTGGATGTCTCCCTGCTCCCTCCTGCCTCCACTGTGCTCCTGCGTGCCCTGCATCGACGGCCCTCTGCCCTGTGGATCCCGGGTGGGCTCAGCCAGTGGAGAGTGGTGGCAAGAAGCCCAGCAGAGGGAGAGAACGAGACCGGGGTGTTTGTTTCCCAGCTCCCTGTCTGCAGAGTTGCCATGGGTTGGCTGTCCCTTGACCAAGGGCCATGGCTCCTACCAACTGCCCCAACTGCCCCCTTCCTAGCCACACCCTCTGCATTACGATGACCTCTCCCCTCCTCTCACCTCCTCTGGCCCAAGACTGGTAACAGCCCCAGCTCTGCTAGGCATGTGGTCCTACACCAACCCCGGTGAGCTCCGAAGCCCTTCCCACACTTCCGTAAGTAGCCCTTTATTCATTTCTCCTCAGGCATTAGATTCTCACAGGGAGTGTGCAACCTAGATCCCTCCCATGTGTGGTTTATAGTGGGGTTTGTGCTCCTATGAGAATCTAATGCCCCCACTGATGCTGATCTGACAGGAGGCGGAGCTTAGGCAGTGATGTGAGTGATGGGGAGCGGCTGTAAATACAGACGAAACTTGCCTCGTTCACTTGTGATCTCCCCTTAGCTCTAGGCAAGCAGGCCTTAGTAGCCCTATCACACTGAGACTTTGTGTAACGGGGAGGGGGGGGCAATGATTTCCAAAAGGGGAAACCAGAAGGAAAAGGAATAGATACTAGATTGGCCAATACAGCAGATGCCCATTGCAGCGATGGTGTTGGCTATTTTTAACAATAGATGTCACTTATTTCCTTTTCCATCTGTTGGGCATTCTTGCTGTGTACAGTTGTGCAGGTTGTGTCCTGCCCAAGACCACCTTGTTAAGGAGGCACAGAGGCTCTAAATCCACGCCCAAGCTCTGCTCGGCAAATAGCCGTCTCCACCCAGAGGAAGAGATGTCTTTCCTAATGTGCAAAGAAGCACCAGGTATAAATCATCGTATTTAATCCTCTTAACAGCCCTGAAAGGTAGGCGTGGTAGATTAAAGATGTTCACAAATCCTTTGCTGCTTCTCCCATTGAAGAGGGAGTCAAACCCCTGGGGATGGGACTCATGCTACACGCGTCATTGAGAGATGGAGCCTAATTTCCCTCTCTGTTGAATCTGGACTGGCCTTAAACTCTTGCTTGATCAACCAAATATGGTGGAAGTAACATCCTGGGATTTCCAAGGCTATATGATAAGAAATCTTGCTGCTTTTGGGGGTGGCTTGGAGCTCTGAGCTGCCATGTATAATGTCCGACTACCGGTCCCTATTGCTCAATTAGTCACAAAGGTCAGATTCAGGGGAAGAAATTCATGGGAGTGTCAAACAATTTATGACCATCTTCAATCTACCAAATTGTTGGTTGACTTCATTCAAGAAATATTTCTTTGTTGAGCACCTACTTCACGCCAGACACTGATCTAGTGGTGAACAAAACAGAAAAGTGTTCTGCTTCCATGGAGCCTGTGTTCCAGTGGGAGGTTGCATTCTAACTGGAAAAAATGGGTCAATGAACTGGAGAGGAAAGTTGAGCATATCTAATCTCCAACTTTTGACTTCATACAGGGGGTCCCATGACATAGTCTCATGATGACATGAGGTCTGATTTCTCATTTCCAAGCCAATTCTCCATTCATTGATTATCCACATCCGTCCTCCATGGCAACAGCTAAGACACTGAAATAGCAAGAGGCAGGTTTTCTTTCTCTTCCTTTCCGTGGGCGTCTGGCACATTACAGCGCTTAGGGACTAGGTGCTGCCTGAAGCTCTTGTGGCCAACACGGGTCCCCCATCGGTTCTGAGTTCCAGGACTGACGAAGGAGGGCTTCGGGAGACTGAGGGAGCTGCAGTTGCATCATCGCGACTCAGGGCAGCCGGTGTCCACCCTGGCACTGAGCTGCCGGCTTCAGGAGCGGCATGAGAGGGTTCCACTTACGGGGCCACCTGACCAGCAGCCCGAGGGCTGGGCCTGGGCAGCACCGAGGAATTTCACACGTGGTGGTGCCAACCTGGGTTCTTTTCTGGAATAACACATGCGAGTGGCGCAGGGTAAGCTCGTGAGTCATGGCGCTAATCTGAGCTCTTTCAACCTGGGTGCCCAGGAGATGAGCAAAGCCCTGACTTCAGCACCATCAAAGAGGTTATACGGCAAAGTCAACACTTTCAACGGGGAGCAAAAGGCTGAATCACCCAGGCCGTTGCTTTCCCCTTGCCTGAGTCAGGAGTAAAGGATTAAGTATGCTATTTTGGGGAGCTCCTAAGTGCTCCGGAGGAGAGCTTCCAACAGAGGTGAGTACATTCCGATTAACTCCGCAGCACACCTTTCAAGCTGGGATCCATTTATTTTTCATTTCCATTATTGGGCAACCAACCAAGTGCTATTTATGAGCTCTGACTCTGAGCCCCTACAGATGTCATTTATGTCAATCACCTAGATTTATTTTTCTAAAAATGTGCTCTGCAGAACGCTAATTTTCTAGTATGCTTGATTGGTGGCCAAGGTGGGGAGGAAGGGGTGACAGGCACAGAAAAGAAACTTTTGATCATCGAAAAGAAGAGCTATTCGGGAAATACTTGATTCAATTTTCTGTAACAGATTTCTCTACTGCAGGACTTTTCAGAGCCTTTGATGTGCTAACGTATGTTGCAAATCTCCAAAAGGGGTTTACGTTATTAACCTTTCTCAACTTGGTTATGGACCGTCCCTTCCCCCACCTTTTGTAGAGCAGAGAAATTGTTTTTCACAAAGATGTTTTGAGAAATGCTGTTCTTGAATTGTTCAGAAAAATTCTTTCAAATTACAGGCATACAAATTAACCAAGGAGCTTGTTAAAAACGCACATTTCCACGTCAGACATTAAAATTGAGTGGGTCTTGGGTGAAGTCCAGAAACATTCATTTAATAAACATTTTAGGTGATTTTGATGTGAGTGATTCATGGCACACACTTTGGGAAATACTGCTTTAGAGCCATTCAGAGTTGGACGGCATGTAAGTTTAAATCCTTATTTTATAGATGGGAAACTGAGGCACCGAGAAGTGATTTGCTGTACAGTGGGTTTTTTGTAAAGTCAGAATTGGCCTGGGACTCCCGGATTAGGAAAAAAACCTCCCTCATCACCTAATGAGACATTCAGTATTTCATAGGCAGCTGAGGTTTCTATAAATAACAAGGAATTAGGTGCTCAAGGGAGGATGTTAAATTCATGGATGGATAAGTAAATGAATGAATGAATGAGTAAATGTGTATCCCTTATTCTAGTCTTTTATACCTCTTTTGAAGCAACCCAAGGGCACAATTGATTTTTGATGGGCTCCATTTTATGGCAAAGCCAACTAAGGTCCAAAGAGGTTAAGTGATTTGCTAAAGGTCACACAGCAAGTCAACGGTAGAGTGATAGTCATAAGTCAACTTTTTTTTCCTGATTCCAGATTCCAATTCTGATTCCAGGATTGCCATTCCTTGGCCAACCTCAGACTCTAGAATCAGATGCGGATTTTGTTTCTCGGCTCTGCTACTTGCTAACTGTGTGGCATCAGTGAAGTCACACAAACTCTCTGAGCCTTGTGCGTAAAATGAAGAACTCACTCGATCGCTTTCCAGAAGTGATTAAATGAGATGAAGTATGTGCACCCTTGGCAAGGTGCCCTGCATGCGGTAAGCGCTTTATAAATATTAACTACCAGTAATAACGACATCGATAACCATGAGTAGTATCTAAAAGAGACCAACGCACATTCAGAAGGAAAATGAATTTCTTTTTTGGATAAAAATGAAACGATCATAGGACCACAAAGTCTGGCTTCTTGGTGTATCCTGCTGAGCCCTTGAGTCCCAGAATCCCAGAGTTGGAACGGGCTCTGGAACTCACCTCATCTAACATCGAGCCCCAACAGAGACCCCCGTGAGAAGGCCGCGGCAACCCCATGTATTCTCAGTGTGTCACCTCCACTGACAGTGAATTATTTCTAGATAAATAGTGGCAATTTTTAGCGCCATGTTTCCCAAAACGTTGCCCAAGTACCACTAGTTCCAGAAAATGCTCCTTAAGAAAAGAATGCCATATTCAAACAAGCTTCAGCAAGGTCACATGCTCTAACCAACCACCACGAGGGTATATTTATAATGCCCATCATCATGTTAAAGGCTCTGACAAGTCCCACAGTCAGGGGAAAAATAAAGTCACTCTTTGTTGAACCCTTGGCTCTCCAAACTCATTTAACCAAAAAACCCTATTGACAGCCTGTGGAGCTTTTTTTCCCACCATGTAGAAGCACTTTGGAGACTTCTGTATTAGAAAGTTTTCTCTTCTATTAATTCATAAGTGATTTTCTTTTTTTTTTTTTTTTTTTTGCAATCATGCTGTTGACATCATTCTGGATTCGCTCAAATCAAGATACTACCATTGTCCCTTTAGGAAATACGTATTTCCTAACACAGAGCGCTGGTCCCACAGTATGCCCTGGTACAGTTGTCTGGACTGTTCACAGCTGACATCTACTCTGGGCGACCTGTGTCTGAGCCACCCTGGCGGTTAAAAACTTCGAATGCTGCTTCTGCTAACAACTCCTTATTTCTCAAGACTGGTCTCTCCTGAAGCCCATCACTCTAAATTCTCTCAGGTCTCTAAATCAGCTCCCCGAGCTCTGTCTCTTCTCTCTGGAACCGTCCCCTCTGCTCAGACCTGTTTCATCTCTTAACTTGCTTCTGCTGCTAGTCAGTGACTTCAGTTTCTCTCCCCAGCTCTCAAGAAGCCCCTTGTCCCCAGAAAACGTGCCTGAGAAGAGGGGTTAATAAGTCACCAGTCCCACCCCAGCGCTGTGTTCGAAAATTGCCATTTGACCTTGAGATTCAAGCATGGACATGCAAACACACACACACACACACACACACACACGCATGTGCACACACACCTCCCAGACTTCCCGAATGCAAATACCGGATTCCAGCCCCTTGCCCATTGCAGCGGGGTCTCCCTTCTCCCCACGAGGTGAATCTACTAAGAGAACTTCCAGAGCCCTTTCTTGGGGAGGGGAGGAAGGTTAAAAGTGTACACAGAGCATTCTTTCTGGCTCCGCTCAGAAGCTATCAGGGCAAAGGGAGTGGGGTTTCTGGTTTCAAAGGGAGCCCGAGCAAAGCTGCTCCTTCTAGTTGCAGCCCCTCTTAGGAAAATGGAGAGCTTTTTCTCCCCGCTCCTGCAGGCAGCGCCATAAATCACAGGCGCTCCTCCAGTTCTGTGAGCGGGGCTGGGATTAAGCTTGTTTGGTTGGATTTGTTTGAGTGTGTGTCTTTCGGTCTCCCTCCCCGGCCCCCTTCATAAACATCAGCCTGTAAGTTCTCGTCCCCTGGAGGACACACCGACAGCATCACGTTAAATATTTAGAACAGGAAACCACCTTACTCTGCTGGATGGGAAAAGCAATCTCAGTGCTCCAGGGGGGCCCCCATCGCTCTCCTGACCTCGCAAATGAGAAGGCATCCTCATTTGATAGCCGGGTGTCACTTCGAACTGTTCCTGGGAATGGAGGCAGGCTTGGCGTCCCAGCACGCAAGGGCTTGGCTGGGAAAATGTTTCTCCTTGGAGCGGGGTTTGTAGGGCAAGGGTGATCGATAAAATACATTTTTAATAGCCTTTTTCTTGTGAGCAAGGTAGTTATGTGGCTCAGTGAAGCGAGAAAAACATGGTAGGAGGAAGAACTTTGCCAAACCATCCACCAGAGCATCACCCACGTCCAGGTGTCTGTGCTGAAATGCAACACTGCTCATGGTATGCTCCTGTGCACAACCTTCTATGGCTCCCTACTGCCAAGGGAGGAAAGGTCAAGTTGCCACATGCAGCAGTCCCCAACCTTTTTGGCACCAGGGACCAGTTTCATGGAAGACAATTTTTTCACAGATGGAGTTGGGGGTATCAGAGCTTTGAGGCCCGGTCCCTAACAGGCTGCTGACCGGTACTGGCTTAGGGACCACAGACATAGAGCATAGAAGACCCTTTGGAACTTAGCTTAAATCTAATTTTTTTTTCTCCTGCCTGTTTTTTCTTTTACCATGGCTCTGCTGTCATCAAAACTCTTATCTCTCCTTTTATTATCCATGAACTTTCATGTCTTATATCCACTTTAGACTTACTGCTGACTGTGCTTAGAGTGATATTAACTCCATCTCCCTTTTATATTCCAGGGAGGATCCAGCCTGCTTGTTATTAGTTTAGAATACAATAGTCCTCCCTTATTCTCAGGGAATATGTTCCAAGACCCCCAGTAGACGCCTGAAATTGCACATAGCATCGAACCCTATATATACTATGTTTTTTCCTATACATACATACCTATGATAAATTTTAATTTATAAATTAGGCACAGTAAGAGATTAACAATAACAAATAATAAAATAGAACCGTTATAATAATATACTAGCATAAAAGCATATATCTCTCAAAATATGTTATTATACTGTAGCATGGTTAACTGAAATTGCAGACAGTAAATCCCTGGGTGGGGAGGCTACTGTATTTTAATAGTAAATAACAATAAATAGTAAAAAAGATACATTGGCTCATATAAATGAGAAGTGAAGATATATATGGGCTTCAAGTAAGGCTCAATCCAGCAGTTCAAACAATGGCATGGAAGGCCCAGTTTCTTTCTGTCTATTTCATCTTCCACTGTGTCAGACACCACATAGCAATCCCTTGGTAACTCCTAGATCTCCTTTAAAGAGAGCAGAGTGGCTGCGGCAGTTCTAGACCTCACACATTTACCCCATACCATCCGGGAAAAAAAGAGACTTTCTTTAGGTAGCCCCTGTGCCAGTCCTTGGATTTACTTTTTCAAAGGGCCAAATTAGATCTTGTGTCCATTCCTGCACCAATGGCTGGGATTTGGCCTGGGGGGAATCATATCTGCTTATCCCCATACATGTCATTCTCTCTGCTCAGAATACTCCTCCTTGGAAAACTCCTATTCAATCCCCAAAACCTGGGTCCAACATCCCATCACTCTGTTAGGCTTCCCATTCTATTCCAACCTCTGCCTCATTAGTTAGAGACTATTTTATGCTCTGTTCCCAAAACACTGTTTATTCGCGTGTATGTGCATGCACAGCATGTTGCCTTATGGCTACATTTTTAAATGTGCGACCTCCCCACTAGGCTGTGAATTCTCCTAGGGCCAGAGACCACATCGGATTCCTAGCGTCTGTCTGCCTGTTGACTCACACACTGCCAGACACACAGAGTTCTCAAAATATCTGTCGAATGGCTGTGTGCACAATGTGCACGGGCCTGCGCTGTCATCACTTCCAGACTGACTCATCGGGCAAGACAGAGGTCCTGGAACTCTCGAATCTGCTGGGACTTGGAGCCTGAGCCAGTCTGAGGCATGGAGATGACAATTCCTTGCTGGGCACCACGCCATTTTTGCAACACCACCACCATCAACAGAAAGACACACATCTCTCAAGGACCATCTCTGGGGGATATTCCGGTCCCGAGAGGGTAATATCCCAGGCTGGTTCTAAAAGCAGATTGTCCAGAGGTCAGACTTTCTGCAGTACGTACATGGGCTGCGCAAATTGGGTAATTTAATAGAGCACCATTTAGCTTAGAGATGATCAGAGGAGGTATGGCCGGGTATAGGGAAAACAGCAAGGGTAGTGAAGCACCCTGGGATTAGCAACGTCGGGAAGCTGTTCCGACCTCCAGACCTCCCAGAGCAGTGTTGGAGAGCTGAATGGGGCTGCTGTCTCACAGGAGCAGGGGTAGACAAACCCCCGCACCCTGGCAGGGGGACACCAGGGGACAAACACCTGACCTCACTCTTCTCCTGCCAGTGCCACCCATTGCCCAAATCCAGCAGACACGAGGAAGCCAGGGAGCGGCTTCTGCAGGCCACTGGGGTCGGCCTCCGGGGACAGAGAGCAGAGTGGAGAGGGGAGGCAGGCACAGGAGAGACGTCCACAGGGTACGGCGCGTCAGGGCCTGACAACGAAGCCATGGCTGGCAGGGACCGAATGGGCTTTCTCTATTCTGCTAACTTGGCCTCATTTCTTCCTTATGGATCAGGGAAGACGGCAGACTGTCTACCTCGATTTTAACTAGACACTGGGCATAGAGTGTCAAGACGTGCTTTGGAGGAAGATGGATAAAGGTGGTCTGCATGTCTGAACCAATCTATGGGCCTCCTTGCAGACTGGCTAATTCTTCAATGGTGCGGACCGAAGAATCGGAGACCGTCGGGAAGGCGGTTGTGAGTCTGCAGCATGGGGCTCCGTCCTTAGCCTCGTCTGCTCACCACAGCTATCAGGGAATTGGAGAAAAGCAGAATATGTCTGTCGATTGTCCCTTCTGGTGACTGGAAGTCAAAAGAACGGGTTAGCAGCTTGGATAGCAAATGGTGAAGTTATGAACTGAGCTATCAGGATGCATTTAGCTTTGATACTCGAAATGCCAAGTGCAAAGGCCCAAGGCCGGGGCTGGCTTTTTAGGGACGAGTCCAAGTTGTCGGGGCAGAGAGGGCAAGAGTGAAGGTGGAGTGTCCCATTTGGAGGACCCGGAGCGAGCAGAGGAAGGCAGGTATGAGACCCTGTAGGGCCCGGGTCGCTCAAGGATGCGTCAAGACGCAGGAGACGAAGGGAAGCGGAAGAGGAGGCGAAGACTGTGGCGATGAGGATGGAATTCACTCCAAAGATTTAGCAGGGGAGGGAATAGACAAGATTACTTATTTCCTCCTTCATGTATATGTGTGTGTATTTTTCATTACATCACTCGGTTGATTCAGGTTTTTTCCTGCAAAATTCTATCATGAGAATTTCCAAACATCCAGAAAAGTTGAAGGACTCATACAGTGAACATCTGCACACCCCCCGCCCGGGTGATACAGTTGGCATTTTGCACCATTTACTTTGTCATACACCCAACCATCCCATCATCCTTCTGATTATCCACACACCCGTCCTTTATACACATCTAAAAGCCACAGACATTGGTACATCTTATCGCTAAGCCCTTCGACGCTCACAGCCTTCACTGCGGTTCCTACTTTGTTAACACAGGGTTGATTTCGAATGTGAAATCAGCGCACATCGCAGCTGGTTAGCACATCCACACCGTGGAGTGGGACTCCAGAGCCAGCGCTCCTCGTCCCCATCCCACGGTGTTGTCTGGATGGAGCCACCGAGGTGTGTTCAGGGCTGAGAGAAGAGGAGATGGTCGGGTGATGGGGTGGAGATTTCAGCCAGTTGTGAGACGTCTGTCTGCACAGGTGCCCCAGGCAGGACCAAGATGGAGCAAGACCATGAAAGCAAGACCATGAAGGAAAGATTTTTTTATTAGAGTTTCCCCATCAACTCACTGGCCTGCGTCTTGGGCTTTCTGAGTCGTGCCACCAGACTCAGAGAAGGCTTTGAAGAGAGTTCAGCTTCTGGATGGATCCTGTCCCAGCTAGTCTTCCTCGGGTACTTGACTCAGCTCAGGGCACTCGCCGTAGGGCAGACTCCGCGGGGTTCTGAGTCATAGGTCAGTGCTAACTAACTTCCTGAACATGTTGGAGAAAACGAAAAAAACTCCGGGCATGTTCATCCCAGAAACACTAGAAAAACCCCGCGGAAGATGTGAGGGCTGAGTGTTAGCACTTGGGGCTGGAATTCCGATGCTTTCGTGTTTGGCTGCGTGACCAAACCCAACCAGTATCCCCGGCTCACACGCTTGTGTGTGTTTGGAAAACTCTGAAATGCTCATTTCCTTTTATGTTGGCCCAGAGCTCTCAAGGCATGAGGGGGTTTCCTTGGGGTCCATGGGAATTTGGACAGGGCTTGTATCAAAGCGACAAATTAGGCCACTTCATACATCATCTGCCACCAATATATGATTATGTGGAGACTTAGTAGGATTCCAGTCAATGAATAAAGATCAGCTAATTGGAAAAAAAAAGCAATTAGTTAATTCTTCAATTAGTATTCCTTTTACCTATCAACTATCAACGCTATTTTTTTTTTGCAGGGGGAGAAGGGGTTAGATTTTCTGATCTAGGATAAAGTCATCTTGTCCAGTGATAAATAGAGCTGTGCTGGAATTTCCATGATCATTTTTGCATTATAATGGTGAGTAACTAGACACAGACACAACAAAATGTTAGGACACAAACGTTTGCAATCGACATGTAAATTCTCACTTAAACGTGGGAGAGAGATCTGAGAGAAGAATGCTGAGGAAAAATTTCATTAGCTGTCTTCCTAGCCTGACCTCAATAGTAGAATGTAATTTGGCTAATGGAGTTTGTGTTTCTCATTAAATTATATGGGCATTAAAAAGATCTCGACAACAATAAAAATATTCCAGGGGGTTAACTACTCGTGGAGTTATTTGGTCATCCTCACTCTGTCAAGATAAATTCCACAGGTCCTGTGTGATGTGAATGAGTAGAATGAAGGTGATTATTTTTTAATCATAACAGGAGCTATGACTCGGGCCTTTCAAATACTCCTGGAGCTTTCGGTTCAGAAGGCTCTTAGGAGAAGATCTTACCGAACAGTTTTAATTTTAGAGATGGATCTGTGACATAGACATGTTGAAGTCATTAGATTTTATTCCTACTACAAGGAGCCCATGTGATCCAGGAAGGAAGAAACATATTGAAGAAGGTAAAGGTATCGGGCTCTGTGCTAAGCACATTAGACACATAGTATCTCATTTATGTATCTGGTGTGATGATGACATTGTTACCTTTATGTAGAACAACACTGAGGTTCAGGGAGGTTGAGCCAATGGTCCAAAGTTGTATAGCAGTGACTGAAGGAGCCAGCACTCAAACTCAGGTCTAGAAAACTCCAGAGTCCACACTGCTAATTACACTGTAAAACCGAAACAGAATGGTGGACATCTCCAGGAAAGCAGATTCTGAGTCATTACAAGGAAGGTCTTTGCAAGAGTCAAGGCTGTCCCACAATAGAATGCCTGTGCGGTAAGGTAAGAGTTGTCCATGGGTTGCTGTGTTCAAGAAGAGGAGGGTAATTATCTGCCAGGGTTGTACCACTGGGATTCCTCTTCCAGGAGAGAAGAGCACTTGAATTCCTCCATCCTGAGATCCGATAACTGTGTAAGTACCACTTGGTAGGATGAATGGGGTTTTGGTCATCAGAGATTGGGAGCATATTGGGAGACGGCACTTGCTTTTTGGATTCCCGTGTGCTATTCTGGGGTCATAAATGGTTACCTTATTCATTTATTTACTCACCAATATATATTGAGCACCTACTGCATGGCAAGCCTTATTCTGTTAGGCATTGGTGATGATCTTACAGAGTTTACAATCTAGCGATGGAGTCTGGATTTTAAAGCAAAACAAGTCAACAAAGAAATAAACCATTAGAAAGAAACCAGAATCTATTGATGGAGAATGGCAGAGTGTAGACAGGGTGGCCAGGGAATGACTCTTCAAGCGAGTGGCATTTAAATCTGAGGCTTGAATTATGAGAAGGGGCCAGCCCCTGGAAGAGTTGGAGGTGGAGCGCCTCTGGAAGAGAGAAGAGCCTGTACAAGGACACCCATGCAGGAAGAGCTTGCTCAAGCAGCTGACCCAGGGGCAATGAGTTTGGAGTCCTGCAAGAGGGACACTCTCGAGTGAGACAGTGAAGAGGTAGTTTGTACACCAGACAAAAGAGTTTATGCCGATTGCAATGGAAGTTCACTCAAGTATTTGTGAGAATGAGGGCAACGTTATCTGATTTAGGTTTTTAGAATACACCTCTGGCTGTTAGGTAGAGAATGGATTAAAGGAAGCACAGAGTAGAAGCAAGGAGACTGATGGCACGTGGGGTGATGGCTTGGAGGAAAGCAGGGGGGGTAGAAAGGCAGAGATGTGGGCAAAGGTGGGATACGATCATGGAGGTAGAGACAAAAGGATTCACTCGTGGGCTGGCACAGACTATATGGGAAGAAGAAAGCCAGAGAGAGGGGAAACCCCAGGTTTCTGGATGGATAGTGGTATTGTTTACTAAGATACAGACAGACCGTCTGGTGAGTGCATTGGTTTATAACTGCCAGTCCTTTTGACTTGATTGCCAAATTATTGGCTCAGAGAGCGTTGTAAGGAGCAGCCTGACCCAATGGAACGCGGGTCAAGGATGGCACACCAAGCTCTCGTGGATGGCACACGGCTCACAACCACCCGGGGTCCAGAGTCATCCCCGCAGACGCAGCAACTTAACACGCGCACACTCCTAAAACGTCAGGGCCCCGTCAATTACCAATGGTAAACCGCACGCTGGATCCGGACCAGTCCCAGGCTCCCACAAAAGCCAACAATTAAAAGGTGCATCCTCGGTGAATGACCAGCCACTCTGGAGACCCCCGTTCTCCCCGGGGGTTTGTCTAACAGCTTTCAAGACTACGTCCCAGCTCCAGCTCCCGAAAACCTGGCCCCGGCCCTAGGAAGTGCTTCAATAATGAATGATCACCAATAAACAGCCGGCGATTTGCTGGAAATTACGAGCAATAAATAATTGAGAGGTAGGGAGCCCGACCAGCGGTACCCTCGCCTCCTGCTGCTCCTCCTTAATGCATTTGCTTGACACAACTCCCCGTAGTGTAGGGCGCAGACAGCTCCGAGTCCTTCGGAAGATGCTGACGAGCAGGCCCGGAGAGTTATAAATATATGAGCCTCTCCCTGTTTTACTACATGATGACAAGAGGGAGCAGCTGCCCCTGCTCAGTCCACTTGGACTCCAAATTGCTGGTGTGGGAAGCACAATTTTCCCCAGCAGGCAGCCAACCTCCGAGACCTCGGGAAAGGCTGCAGGTTGAAAACCTAGATGGGTCTAGAGAGAGATGAGAAGTGTTGAGTCATCCCTGAAAATAAATTGAGGGAAGTTTTGAGATTAGCTCAGCTATTTAGAACATGAAGCATCTAAGCTACGTTTTTCTCATCAACCCTCAAATCCCTGCCCTTTTCCTCCTCGACCCTTGAGCATCCATCATTCTGGGTCCGCATGGTTCTGGCCACTTCCTTATAACCTCTGTTGCACTGATTCAGGGCAAGCCGGGAGTATCTCTCGCCTGTGTTATTGCAGCAGCCTCAAACTCCGCTGCCCACGCCAGTCCATTTGCAACACAGACAGCATGTGTCTTTCATCTGCACAAAGCCTTCCAATGGCTTCCATCGGAATCAGAGGGAAAGTCAAAATCTTCCCCAGTTTGGGTGCCCCATTAGCACCCTGGCATCTCCTCTTAGCACTCTCCCTATCACCTCCTCTGTTTCCACTACATCCGGCTCCCTGCTGTTCTTGCACACACTGGGCACATTACCACCTCCAGGCCATTGTACTTGCTGTTCCCTCTCCCTGCAAGACTCTTCCTGCAGACAGCGACATAGATTTCTGCATCCCTTTCTTCAGGTATTTGTTCACATGTCACCTTCTGGACAGACCGTTCCCAGATTGAACCACATCGAACACTGAATTTTCCCCCTGCCCATGTGTATGCAGAACCCAGCCGGCTCCCTTTCTGACAGTATTTTTCCAACCATTTGTCTTTATTACCACCTGTTTTCTATTGCTGCCGTAACGAATTAGCACAAGCGTATCGCTTACACAACACAAATTTATTTTCTTACAGCTCTGTAGTTCAGAAGTCCAATGTGAGTCTCAGCAGGGTAAGATCAGGGCGTCGCCAGGGTTGTGTTCCCTCTGGAAGGTCTAGGGGAGAGTGTGTCCCCTGGCGCTTCCCTGCCTCTGGGAGCCACACACACTGCTGAGCTCCGCATTTCTCCACCTTCAACGTGGCAACGTTGGGTCTCTCCAACCTCCCTTTGTACTCACATTTCCCTTTCAACTCTCTTTTCCTACCTTCCGCTTCCACTTTTAAGGACCTTCGTGATTACATTGGACCTGCAAAGAGAATCCAGAATAATCTCCCAAAATTTGAGGTCAGGTGCTCAGCAAACTAAAACCCATCTGCAACCTTAACACACCTTTGCTAGGTAACCTAACATGTTCACGGATTCCAGGGATTAGAACACGGACATCTCTGGGGTCTACTGTTCTGCTCGCTACACCCTCCGACTGTGACCCTGCCCTGTCCGTCTCTGCCACCTGGAGTGCAAGGTGTGTCGGGAGGGAGGGTTGGGCGTTTTTGTTGGGTTGGCTCATCGCTTTACCTCCACCCAACACTTCTGACAGTGCTGGGCACATAGCAGTTGTTCAAAAAATATTTTGGTTTTGAGTGAAGGCATGAACCCATGATGCTCTCAGATCATTCTCCACCCTTCTCCACCCACCTTTGGGCCCCAGGACGCTGATCTGTATGTACCCTGTCAACAGGCTCCTCTGCCTCTGTGCATGCTATTTTCCCATCTGGAATGTTCTGTGTCTGTTCAGTAAGTTCTTAACTCTTAGTCATTCTTAAGACCTAACACCATGACCTTGTAAAGCTTCTCTGATTCTCCCAGGAAGGAGGAGGATTACTTTGTTCTCGCAGCCACTTTTACAACCTGAACTGTGTCTACCTCCACTTCTAGAATATCACAAGAAGATGGCAACCATGTCTTTTGGTTTTTTGGTCTTTGTATTCCTGTGTCTAGCATACGGTGTTAATATTTACTTTATAATGTTTAATGTCATAGTTAAGTGAAAATAGAATTACTTTTATACTTTCAAAATTATGATATCATAATTCTTTTAGCTTATTCATTTATTTATTTTCGTGGAAAAGTCCAGTGTCTGGGAACCCCAGGTTTGAGGATGCAGTAGCGACTGGGACGTGAGGCCCTAGAGACAGAGTGTATATTACATTTAGGAAAGTAGTCATAAAATTGCTCCGAGTGCTTGCTGCTTGCCAGGAATCGTGCCGAGTATTTTACATGCATTATCTTATTTGATTCTTACAGTGAAGCTTCTCTGATGCCAAAGTCCACGCTCTTGACTATGAGACTACAAAGTCTAGGACAGCTGGAACCAGTGAAGCAGTCATCAAACAGCAGCCAGAGAAAGGGGTGAGAGTTCTAATACCCTGTTCGTATACTCAGTTGTGAAGGCACACACAGGTGGGGGGGGGGGAGGGAGGGAGAGAGAGGGAGAGAGAGAGAGAAATAGAAATATATAAAAAATTAGCCGGGCATGGTGGCACATGCCTGTAGTCCCAGCTACTGGGGAGGCTGAGGCAGGAGGATCGCTTGAGCCCAGGAGTTTGAGGTTGCTGTGAGCTAGGCTGACGCCGCGGCACTCTAGCCCGGGCAACACAGTGAGACCATGTCTCAAAAAAAAAAAAAAAAAAAAGACCAAAGGGAAAGAGAGGTAGAAGAGGCGGATCCGGCGGGCAAGAAGCCAGGGCTGTCCCCAGCTCAGTGTGACATTTCAGATGTCCCTTTGGTGGTGATTCTGTCAAGCACAGTCTCACTTGGCCATTGATTTCTGGCCTGAACTCTGTTGAGGCTAATAGGATTAGATAAGACTGATATTTGGGCGTCAGGAACTTGACTTGAACATAAGGGAGCGAGGTCGGAATTCCAGATGCACCGGCAAGTTCGGTGGAGGAAATCTTTGGGGGGAAGAAGAGAAAGTCGGGTGTGTTCGGGGTCCCCTCCTCCCCTCTTGTGGGGTCATCTCAGACCTTTGGTCCCTCTGGCAAAGTTCACAGCCCGGCACAGCCGTCTGACTCCAGGTTCTGTGCCCGCTCCCTCCTCTGACCCTCAGATGTGCACGGTCACGGCCCCTCCTTCCTGGCCCCAGTGGGGTTCTTCCCCTCTTTGCTATTTTCCCTGAACCCTGCTCAGACTTCACAATTGGGCCTTCACCAAATTCTCCCCAGGTTTTCCTGACTTGAGTATACCTTCTGCTTCTGGCCAGGACCCCGACAGACACCATGTGACTTGCCCAAGGGCTCCGACTCTGCCCTCACACGAGTGGCCTTTTGGGGAAGCAGGTCCCAACGGACACTGCCTCTCACTCCTGGGGAAGTGGTCTGGGGGCCTCTGACATCAGCCAGACCAGAGAGAGACGGGAGAATCGCACAGATCATGCTGAAACGACACAAAGTCTATCTCGAGCCATGCTGGAAGGGAAGAATGAGAAACTCATGTTCCTAGGACACTCTGCCAGTCTCAGCACCAGGAAGACCTCAGCTCCCCAAAAGTCAACAAGATAAAATAACAGCGAGTGTTTATAGGGTGGACACCATGCATTGTATAGACATGAACTCATTAGATCCTCATAACAATCCTACAAGGGATTGCCCTCTTGTTCCTCTGCAAGGAACTTGCCCTCTTCGTATCGAAGACAACATTGATCATAAGGCATTCTGTGTCCAGGGACTTTTAAACGTTTAAACATCAATGAAATAGGTATCATTTCCATTTTGCTCACGAGAAATAGCCTCATTCATTTATTATAGTTTATTATGTGTATTGTTATGATCATTAGTATTATTTTTATACCCAGACCATGCATCATCAAACTCGACAAGAAGGGGGTGTTTTGAGCTCAGGAGCTTCACTGTGTCATGGGCTCCATGGGGGTGGAGGCTGTGCTGGACCTGTTCTCATTGGGGAGCCTCGTTTCTGAGTGTGGTTTGTAGCACACAGCAGACACTCAGTAATCAAGCCTCAAAGGAAGAAATGAAAGAAGGAAGCAGGGAGGGAAGGAGAGGAGAGGGGAGGAGGAATAAATTTGTGAGGTCACGGACTTTGGGATGCCAAGGTTAGCTCCAACATTATTACTTTAGCTTTCTGAGTCCAGGCTCCTCACCTATAAAAGAGGACTGCGAGCAGTACCTATCTTGCAGGGTCATTGGGACATATGCAAAGTGCCTGACTGTGCCTGGCGCTAAGGAAGCGCTCAGTAAATACCAGCCCCTTCTTCTCCCCCCACCACTGGTTGGGAAAGCGGCAGGGCCATCCGAGCAGGAGGAAGGGGTGAGTTCACTGCCCCTGGGCCGCTCCCCCTGCAGGGTCACTGCCCGAGAGCCGCATGAGCACAGCCCAGGTGGCGCTGGTTGGGAAAGGGGGGCACAGGGGTGAAGTTTAAGGAGATTCATGACCTTGACTGTCCTCCACGGCCTGATTTATGGGGCGGCGCCGTCTCCTGGATGAGATGGAGACGCTGCGAGTGAAAGAGCTGTAGAAAACCTTAATCCCCAAATGGCAGAAAGAGATACTCTCGGGTCCGGTGTGTGTTTGATCAAATCCATCAGGTGGGGCACGATTTTCCCCGCGCGGAATCCAATCGGTTGTCAGGCTTCAGCGGGTGTTTCTGAACCAAGGATGAAATATGTTCCCCACTTAGCCTATCAAATCCTTGGCTGATTTTGCTCAAAAAAAGAATCTGGCCTCGGAACGTTAGAGTCATGTCATTGAACCAAGGCTTTGGGGGTAGGAGGCAAGGGGAAAGAATCAGTGGGAGAAGACCCCCCACTCCCCCAGAGGAAAAAAAAATACCCAGTCCCTTTGGACTGGTCAAGGCTTTGGGCAGAGCCTTGATGGAAGAATGTCTTAAGCGCCAGGTTTCTGGGAGGCCAGGCTGGAAGAGCGGGAGGAGAGGCCACTGTCTGTCCGTCTGTCTGCTCATGTGAGGATGCTGGTTGGCTGGTCTAACGGGACCTGGGAGCAAGAGGAAGCAGCTCTCTTGGCAGAGCCGACTCTGCTCTGTGGCTTCCGGGGGCTGATGCTCCGGGCCGTGCAGGCTGCCAAAACTATTCAGCATCCAGGGAGGATAATGGGAATCCCAGAAGCGAGAGGTGGCTGGACTTCAAGGCTCTGATGGAACAGTGGCTGGGGGAGAAATTCCGACTTCCTCATCCTCAGAGCTGCCTCTTTGCTCACCTGGCCTCTTGGACCTGCTTCTCTGAAACCATCGGCTTCCCAAAAAACAATTCCTCCCCTTGGTCCTCAGTTGACACTTTCTCAAGAGAGGACAGAATGGCAATTTAGAGCCTCGATGCAGAGAAAAGGGTGACACCTTCTCAACGTCTAGACGCAGGGTCCTTTTGCTGCACCAACACTCTGAGCTCCAGCGCGCATAGTAGGTCTGGCCGCGGTTGGCCCCGAGCCTTCCAAATGCGGCGCGAGCTGTGGCGGGACGTCCAGTCGCGTTTTCTGCTTGGTAAACATGAATTCATCGTCAGAGCCAGTTAAAATGTCACCTCCACGGAGAAGCCTGCTACGGCTTCCTATTTCCTCCCGCCGCGATCTGTGCCTCCTTTACTTTAGCTGTAGACACGCCATTCTTAGTTGTCCCCCTTCCCGCTAAACCAGGGGTGCGACGGGCTGAATTGTGGACCGCCCCCCAAATTCACATGTTGAAACTCTTAAACTACCTGGTGCTTCAAAGTGTGACTGTATTGGAGACGGGGCCGCTAAGGAGGTAATTCAGTGCAAACGAGGTTACGGGGAAGAGCCCTAGTTCAATATGACTGATGTCCTTACACAACAAAGACATCTGGACGCAGACAGGGGCAGAGGGAAGCTGATATGAAGACACTGGGAGAAAATCGCCACCTACAAGCCAAGCAGAGACGCCTCAGCAGGAGCCAACCCTGCCGACACCTTGATCTTGGACTTCCAGGCCAGAACTGTGAGAAAATAAATTTCTGTTGTTTAAACTCCCACAGCCTGCAGTTCCTCGTCAGGGCAGCGCAGGCCGGCGAATGCAAGTGCTCTGCTACTGAGCTATACTCCCTGCAGCAGTCGTTTCTGAAGGGCCAGATCGTAAATATTTTCAGCTTCGTGGGCCATCGGGTCTCTGTCACGGATACCCGGGTCTGCCGTGGCAATGCGAAAGCAGCCACGGGCGATACGTTAGCAAACGGCACAGCTGTGTTCCAGAAAACCTTTCTTACAACACAGGCGGCAGGTCTGGCCCCCGGACTGTAGTTTGGTGACCCCTGTAGGAGACGACAGTTCCACGAGTCCACGGTTTATGACCACTGTGTTTGCACTGCATTTCTGCAGGTGTAGCCCAGGGCTTGGCACGCAGGAGAGGCTCCACTGAGATCTATTTTTTTAAGCAATTTTTTATAACTTTTTATTTTGAAGTAATTATAAAATTCGGAAAAATAGTATAAAGAGTTACAGGTACCCTTCACCTGTGACCTCTCCTATGTCACAGCCATATGCATCAGTTTATATGGAGACCTTAAAGCCAGAAAGATCTCTCTGCCTATTTCCTGCTGTGTATCCCTGGACAAGTCATTTAACCTCTCTGAACTTTGATCTCCTCACCTGTCAAACTGTGCAAAGAATGCGAGGAAAGGATTTCACACAGCAGTTAGTATGTAGTAAGTGTTCAACAAATGCGGACAAAGATAGGTATTATTAAGTAGTTCCACTTTCTTTGATGTTTCCAGACCCAAACACCCCACTCTGAGGTGTAGAATCCAGTTTTCCAGTGGGAGATCTCTCCTTGGAGAGATCAGTTCAAGATTTTTTCTAAGAAAGCTCGTTGCTTTGGGGACAAAAGAAAACATTTCAGACTCCTATGGCTCTCTGATGACCAGGGAAAAACGGAATGGCTCCAAGGAGCGAGGTCTGAGGCCCAGACCAAGTGAGGAGGAGCCACAAATGTTTTTACACTTTTTACATTTCTGAACAAACCTATGAAAAATAAATTCAGGACTGCATGAATACATCGGGAGCCAAGAGAAGATCCCAACCCAGTGACATCCCTTTATCAAATGCAATCAAATATTTACCATTTCTTGCTCCTAAAGCATCTGCCCCTCCCCCCAGGAAGATGATAAAAATTTGCAAGAGAAAGAAAACCCAAACCATGAGCTGGGAAAGTGAAGTGAAAAATGGTAAATTCTACAAAGAAGCATGAGAAAGATCTGCAGATGGACACATGCCCAGCTCAGCACTGTGTAGCAGGAGCCTCAAACGGGCTTTTCAAAAGATTATAATAATGAGGAGGATGAAGATAATAGTAACAGTCCCAATAATTGTTTATATTTAAATAGCACTTCCTGTAAGTCGGGTATTGTTCTGAGAGCTTTACATTTATATGACTTTACTCTCAGTAGCTTGCTAAGGTAGATATTTTTATTATTTTTAATTTACAAATGAGGAAACCAAGGCACAGAGAGGTTAAGTAACTTGTCCAAGGTCACACGGCCAGGAAGGAACACGGCAGAGATTTGAACCCAGGCCATCTGGCTCTAGAATCTGTGCTCAACCACGAACGACAACCAATCGCTTCTCTTCATAAAACAGCCCTGTCAGTGGACATGAAAATAGTTTCCACAATTGTTCCTCTAGCAATAAGCACCATGAATCAGCAAACTTTCTATAAAGGGCTAGATTTATTTTCTGTAAATCTGACTATAAGTAAAGAGGCAAAACTGAGGATATTATTAATATATATATATACACAGAAAAAATTTTTCCACCATTGTTTTATTGAAAAATTTCAACTAATCATACAAATGGATGCAAGTAATTTTGTAATAAAGATCTACTTATGAAAAGATGGAATTCTTTTGGGGTGAGCTGACATTTGGCATAAAGAGACTACAAAGTCAGTGTCCCCTACCACCATGGTGGGAACGTGGCCTTGTTCTGCAAAGCCTTCCCTTGCTTCTCTGACACTCTGATCTTGCCTCACGGAACCCTCCAGAATGCATGCCGGTGTCTCTCTCTCGGCACTTGCATGCTGCCTCATCGTATTAGGGAACTTCTCAAACGAAGAAGTCAGTTAGGAGAGAGTCTCTGGGGTAAGAACCCCTGGGTTTAAATTCCAGCTAAATTAGTGCTTAGCTGTAGGATCTTTGACTCCTTACTTGTACGTTCTAGAACAGAGATTGCTAACCAGCGGTGATTTTGCCCCTGGGGGTCATGTGGCTGGAGCCATTTTTGGTTGTCACAACTTGGGGATGGGAGTGCCCCTGGCACCTGGTGGGTAGAGACCGGGAAAGCCGCTCGACCCCCTGCAATGCACAGGAAAGCACCCCATGAGCAAGAATGATCCAGCTCCCAATGTCAATAGTGCTGAGTTTGAGAAACCCTGTTCCAGAAGCTTCCATGTCCTCATCTGTAAATTGAACTGTTGTACCGTCTCCACAGTAAAAATTAAATGAGCTATCATAAATGCAAATAGAACAGGGTATGACGTATTGCAAAGCACTTGAGATAAATATCATTATTGTTTTGATTTTTATTCCAAGATTTATACACACAAAGCCATTCTGAGCCCGCAGGCCATACCCAGACAAGCGGGGGGCCAGATGTGGCAGCCCCTGCTTAGTCTGAGGTGGAGCAGGAGCTGTCAGAGGAGAGAGTGTTCTGTCGCTGTCTCTCTCCCAGCCCATCCTCCCCGACAGCCACCCCCCCCCCCCCTTAGCCAAGCTCGGAGACTGGATGCAAAAGCCATTATTAAAAAATGAACATGAGTTGTTTTTTCCCCTTTTTGATCAAATAATCCAGTTTGCTGCCTCAGACGAATCATTATTCATGTGCAACCTGCCCGCGCCGCCCCTGGGGAGGAAGGCCAAATTGATTTAACATCTAATCCGGTTTGTACGTCCTGCTAACCCCAGCGGTGTGCTAACTTCACCCTGGCAGGATGGGGAGGAAGCAGCGAGGCGGAGGGACACACAGGGGAATTGGCCCAAGACGCAGGTCTAAGCCCAGCTCTGCACAAAAGCGAGATGGAGACGGCGTCACTGTGGCACCCAATCTTCCTGTCGCGGGCTGTCTCGCCCTCGGAGGTACAGTCCCTCCCTTGGTGCTCAGCTCTTTGTAATAACAACCAGTCAAGGTGATAGACGCTCACCTCTGCTGAGTGGAGCCCCTGACCCAAGAGGCATCGCCGCGCCCATTTTACAGCTGGAGAAGCTGACACGCAGAGGGGTTGAAGAACAGGCTGTCAGTGCATAGAAAGTTCTAGAACCAGGTCTCAAAGTCAGAGCTGTCTAACCCCAAATCTGGAACCATCCCACATATAGCCTGCGTGGATGGAGGTGTTTAGATGGGTTCTACAGCTCGTGACCTGTGCGACAGTCCAGACACTTTGGATTAGCCAGGTCATCACTGGATCTCTGACTTGCCTCCTCCTCCTCACGTCTAAGCCTCTGTCCATCTGCACTCTGGGTTGCAGAAAGGGAGTGGGGAACACAGAAGCAGTTTCCTTCTGGGGGGCAGGGGAAAGCACTTGAGAATCTGTGTTAATGAACATTTTTTATGTATCGAGACCGCATCTAAGAACATTGCATGTTAAACACACTTAATCCTCCCGAGAAGGGTAGTACCGTCCCTTTCTTACAAGGACAAAAGAGGAGGTAGCCTTATGTCATTGCCTGGTGGCAGCACTGGGATTCGAACCCATGCCAGCCGGCTGCCTGGCGCTGGCTCCGACCTTCCACTTTCTTCTGCCTGGCTCTGCCCTTGGCCTCAGGGGGATTAAGGACCTGGAGATCCCATTCGTTTCTT